>OY979708.1:33595685-33779274 GCA_963855925.1 Inga laurina
TTTATCATCACCCGGTCAAAAGTGACTTTTGACTAGTTTAAAGCTTAGCAACCTTATGTAGGAATCCATGATGACCTTGGGTCAAATGGCATTGTGACGTGGTTATACATGAGAAAAGCTTATGACTTGATCCATGTAGCTTTCTCATAGTGGATTGGTCCAGCACCTTGTACTCTTACAAGTGACTAAGACTTCGATTCATATCTCCATATCTTAACAAAGTCATGCTGGTCATGTTTCATCTCTACTCCCGCATAGATGACCAACTAGGGACATTTTAGGACAATATTTATGATTTATCCAAGGATACAATTATCACAGTTAAATGCAAATAATATGATAACAAAATAGAGAAATTTCATTAAATTAATAATGTTTAAAGTATAATGATTGGCCCTTAGGGCACAATTTCCAACATCAACATGGCACAAGAAATGATCATCATGAAGGGATATAGAAGGATATCTTTTTATAAAACTACTTTGAAGGTTAGCTAGCTAAAATAAATATCATGAACTATATTTGAATTATGCATGTTGTTAGCTAGCTAAAATAATTATCATGAACTATATTTGAATTATGTATATTGTTATTGGTATATATAAAACTACTTCTTTTGTTGTCGTCATAGGAAAATGAAGGATATGACGTGTCTTAGTATAGATACTCTGAAGCCAACTAGTGATCATTACCAATGGATTACAGAGGAAATGACTTGCTGAGGAAATGATTTAATAGGAACAATTTTTTTTTTTAAAAAAGTCAACTTTCTAGATTGTTTTTTCGATAACCGGTCTAAAAATAATTATTGTTAAATCGGTTTTACAAATAACCAATCTTAAAACTTTGTTCTAAGACCGGTTCCTTAATCGGTCTAAAAAGTAGCAGACCTTTTAGACTGTCTGAATCAAAACCTCTTCCAGAACTGGTCTAAAATGTCGCTTTTAACAGGTCTTAAAAGTGATGTTTCAACTAGTGCCGCTTTTTGATAAAAAAAATACCCACGATTGGCAACTATTTATTAATTATTACGCTAATAATTATCATGAGTGGTTTTGCCTTCCCTTTCACATCGTTTTTAATATGAGTTTGAAAAAAGCTTTAACCATTTTAAAAGCTCTTCTAGTTAAGTTCCATTTAGCACATGTTGTTTGAAAAGTATTTTATTTTAATGTACATTCTAAGAGTCCATTATTCATATGAGCATTAGCTGTCCATTTAAAAAAACAAAATGCTAGAGAGGGCTGCTTGTAGCATTTCAAATGAGAGAATTAAAATTTTTAATGTTTAATATTTTGTTAGTTTTTATAATTTGATGAGAGAATTTTGATTTTGGTCCTTATAGTTTCAAGGGTGAAGGTGCAAATTTAGCAATAAACAATATCGCAATGTGCATCCATAAGAACAATCTATTTTTGGCTCACAAACTAGCAATAATCAATTTTTTTATTGCAAATATAACAACACCGTTACCCATCCCAAACTTCCATCAAATTTGTTCCAAGTGGCATTCAAACTGCAATTGACCGTTTGAAACGTGGCAGTTGGAGAAATAAATAGCTTGTTCAATTGCTAAACAACATGTCTTATATCCTTAGATCTTGCACAACCAACCCCGATAAAGAATAACGAAGTCGAGGCTTGCATGGAGAGGCCAACTAGTCAGAGAGCTTGAGGTTTGATGGCGTTATCAGCATCTTCAGCTATAACGGAAAGATGTAGAAGAAGGGTTACTTTACTCAGATAATCAAGTCGAGAGGATGAGCATGAAGCTCTTAGGAGGTTTTGCCACCACAAAGTCTATGTGTGGAAGCAAGCTGTTGACGCGTGAAAAACTCCAAAACAAGAGAGCAAACAAAGTTTGAAAGGAGAAACAAGACCCCGAAACAAAATTAAGGGCGAAAAGGAGTGAGCGAATGCTTGAGGCGTCATGCAAGGGTGAATCGCGAGAGGGAGGAAGGGAAAATCGAGCAAGTGCGGGATTAAGGGAATGTTGGGAGACAAAGTGGGATTTACACTTTGTGTAAATCGATTTACACTTTTTCCGTCATCGTTGAAGATGCCGATGACACCATCAAACCTCAAGCTCCCTGACCAGTTGGCCTCTCCGTACAAGCCTCGACTTTGTTCTTCTTTATCAGGGTTGGTTGTGCGAGATCTAAGGATATAAGACATGTATGTTTAGCAATTAAAACAAGCTATTTATTTCTCTAACTGCCACATTTCAAACGGTCAGTTGTAGTTTGAATGCCATCTGGAACAAATTTGACGGCAATTTGGGATGGGTAACGGCTTTGTTATATTTGCAATAACAAAAATTGATTATTGCTAGTTTGTGAGTCAAAAATATATTGTTTTTATGGATGCACATTGCAATATTGTTTATTGCTAAATTTGCACATTCTCCCTAGTTTCAAATCATTTGTTTTGTCCCTGTAATTTCATAAAGACTTAGTCTGAATTTAAGTATATAAACCAAAACAAAAACTCATTAATATAGCAATTGGTCATTAAACATAGACCCAATTTTTATGAAACTACAAGGACCAAAACTAATAAATTAAAACTATAGGGACTAAAACCAAAATTCTATTTTTTTTGCCAACAAAAACATTCTATCAGACCAATAATAGTACTAACCTAATTTTTAAATACCTTTTAATATCATCATAAATACCAAATTCTATTTACAAGTCAGTTTGACAACAAGAGAAAAGGTTTTTAAAAGTTAGTTTGGTAATTAAGATTTTTAATTCTCAACTTTCAAATGACTTTGAATTTAATTAACAAACTGACTTATGAAAGGGGAAAAAAAGTATATGAACATAAATCTCGCTATAAGAACTAACCTTTATCAAATTAATTTAAGGAAATTCTAAATAAATACCCTTACATTTGGAAAACACAAAAGGTGATTCCAATTTGTGAAAGCTTAAATTAGTTAATTTTATGAAAAAGTTAGAAACGTGGGTGTTTTTCCTACATTGCCCCTCAGTTAAAAAAAGATCCACCCACCACAGTTGACCAGTGGCAGCCCCCTGTTCGCCCATAGAGCTCTGATGCCTATCTAAGATTTTTTATGGCCAAGATGGACATGGTGGGATTTGGATGCCAAAAGGTTATGTAACCATTGAGCCCAAGCCATTTTCTTAAGGAGGTTTATACTGAAAAGGTCCACAATAGAAGTTATTTATTTACTAATAAGGAGTTAATTGAAAAGTATTAAAGCAAAGAAAGGGACTTGAATATGGTTTTTATTGATCTGAAAAAAGTTTATAATAGTGTGCAAAGAGAGAGACTTTGGAAAGCCTCGGAAAAGAAAAGGGTGTATTGCATATATCAAAACCATTTAGAATATATATGAAAGGGTAACAACCAATGTTAGAATGCTCAGAGGCAAGACAAAGAGCTTTTCTATAAGGATTAACCTACATTAGGGATCACCTTTGAGCTCTTATTTGTTTAACCTAATGGTAGATGTTCTAACTGACCTTATATAAAAAAAAGAGATCCCTAACAGTATGATTTTTGCTGATGATATCATTTTGTTGGCTAGATTAAGGGACGAGAATAATTCTAAACTCAAGATATGGATAAGGACTGCGAAATCAAAGGATTTTCGTCCAAGTAGGAGTAAAACAAAAATATATGCATGTATTGTAATTTTGACAAGAGACAAATGGGAAATAATGTGGAGGTTAAATTGGGAGAGCAAGTCATTCAACAAAGTGGCAAAGTTTAGATATTTGGGATCAATTATAAAACAAGTTGGTGAAATTGATTGAGACGTTAATCATAGAATTAAAGTTGGTTGGTATAAATGGAGAAAAGCTACCAGAGTCATTTGTGATCGGAAAGTATATAATATAGTAAAAGGGAAGTTTTATCCCACTACTATAAGATCAGCAATACCATATGGTAATGAATGTTGGCTTTAAAGGGACAACATGAACATAAAGTGGGAGCAGCCGGGATGATGATGCTGAGATGGATATGTTGTCAAACAAAATAAAAGATAAGAATCATAATGATCATACACACGAAGGAGTTGAAGTGGCTCCTATTGAGGAAAAAATAGTGAAAAATCGTCTGTGGTGGTTTAGACACGTTCAAAGAAGTTTATTAGGCCTGCCTATAAGAAGGGTTGATCAAGCAGTATGGAATCCTCTAATGAGAGGTAGAGGAAAACCGGAGCAAATATTCAATAAGGTTATAGAATGAGATCTATTGGTTAATAATTTATCTAAATACCTAGCTTTTGATGAAGTATAATGGTGTCATGCAATCCATCTAGCCAACCCCACCTAATGAGATAAGGCTTTTGTTATTGTTGACGGCAATTGATTTGAGATTTTGCAAATCAGATCTCATTTTTGGCTTTTCAAAATGATAAGGGTATAAATTTGAAATTTTCCCATTAACTTTTGCCAAATTAAATTTTCAACAAACTGGCTTTTGTCAAAGTGAATCATAAATCTTAAATCTAAAGTGATAGAGATTTTAATTAACCTTACCTTCCAACGAATACTTTACGATAACCCTTCTCCCCAGTATCTCTTATTATGGGGTCTACAGCTTCAAAATATGACAATATTGGACGCTGCAATATTTTAAAGCAAAATCCATTTTACCAAACCAAATATTATGGACCTTCTGGTCTTCAGTTTTCCCTTTCTGTATTTTTTAAACTAAAATTCTAAAATAGCGATACATGCATGTATGCTGCCATTTTACGGAACCAAGTATTATGGAACTTCTTGTCTTTATCACTTTTCGCTTTTTCGGTAAGAGATGATTAAATAGCGATACATGTATTTTGCCATTTTGTGTGCTTTAATAATGCTTTATTAATGTTCTTGTCTTGAGTTATTTCACTTTCTTGTTTGTTCGCGCCTGTGCAAATACTAATTAAAAGAGAGTATAGATAAGTGGATAACCGATCTCCATGACAAATGCCAATACATGATAGAATAAAGAATCTACTAATCCTTCCATTGTAAAATACCAGTTGTATCGTGTCACATCCGGGGAGTATTCTCTATTATTAATTATTATCCAATACGAGCAACTCTTCTCCCGCACGTTGCGCGGGGAGCATTATTTTCAACAAAAAAATTGTATTCATTATCAAAATTAATTTCACCAAAATTTCAAAAACTGTAATATTATGACAAATGGTAGTCTCGTCTTTTCCGACGGTGATTCTGATTCACGTCTTTTCCTCTATTCTGATCTGCTGCAGACGGTGGAGGTGATCTGTGGTGGTGATAGGGAAGTGACCGAAGGTTTAGAGCTCCTCTCCCTCTCCGTGTCGCCTCTCTCCCGAGCTTCTCAGCTCTCTCGAGACTCTGTCCTCAACTCACTACTACAACTCCGACCGGTAGCGATGGTATTGAGGGTGAATGCCGACAGCTACAGTGAAGTAGAGGAAGGTGAAGATGATCAAAATCCCAGGCTGAAGCTTGCTGCCCCCTCTTACTCTTAGCTCAAGCTCCCTCTCTATTATTTTTCTTCATCTTCCGCTTTTAAGTCTTCCCTCGATATCGAGATGGACTTATTTAGAAGCAATAATTTGTCATATTCCTCTACCGCAAATTTGTTTATGTTGTCTCTTATACTGGCGGTACTGATAGTAAACACCCGTCCTCGTCATCGTCGACGACCGCTTTTCAGATCAGGAATCTGTCTCAGGTATCCTCATGGAGAAAGCCTCCTCTTTCTTCTTCTTCATTGAAGAGAAAATGTAGCTCCGAGATTTGGCAGAGAGACCCTGTTTGCTGAAGGAAAAAACAGAGTAAGAATAGTGTTACATGCAAGTATGATTCAAAGGTAGGGATGAATATAAACAAACTTTAAAAATGGGTTATAGAAATACCTTTGACTACGAATAAAAATTGGAAAACATACACCTTTATCTTCAGTTGCAAAAGCTAACAGGACTTTGTTAGGTACAGGAAACTAAAATGAAGTAAAAACAGTTCTCACACGAATAATGAAATGAGGTGGAGTAAAAACAACAATGGCCCGCACACGTCTTGGAGGTTTAACATGGTCAAAAGGTTCATATAAGGCATTTTCGGACCTAAGCATTGAAGGAAGAATCATGCAGTAGCGAGTGGAAGCGGAGAGTGGGCCCGTTCCGATTTGGTTTGGCTGGGAGGAAATGACAGGAACTCTGGTATTTTTGGTTATATAGTACATGAGAAAACAGGTTAACAAATTTGAAATTTGAACGCACAATTCAGAGTGCGGGAAACCAAAAGCAAAGCCGATAGGGAATCGTGTGTAAGGCATAAAGCAATCTGAATCGTTGATTTCTTGTAAACAGTAACCTTTAACAGAAAAAAGAAATCTAGGCCATGGATTCCTTGTAAACAGTAACCTTGGTGGAAGAGTATTTATATATATTGACTAGCTAGTAGTAGCCCAAGCCACGTCTTCGTTTAGTCTAAAAGTACTAGTCAGTGTCAGCGTTTAGGTCATTAAATGTCATTTTCTTCAAACACTTCTCGTTGAAATTTGAGGGGAAAAAACAGACTTTTAATTTTTAAAAGAAGTAACGGTATCCATTAATTAATCGTAAATTTGAAAAACAGTAATTAACTTAATTAATTTCAACCGATTTTAGTGGTCGGTGTGAGGTAGATATTAGTGTATTATATTTCATACTGGGCAACTAAAAATAAAAATAAAAAAAACACACACACACATATGTTTTAAGGATGACAACAATGCATTATTTTTAATACTCACCTCAAAAACACACTTAATTTCTGATGGAATTTGTTATGGAATTTAGAGTTTCCTACAGAATTTGTCATGAATTTCTAATGGAATGGATTTCGTCGCTAATAATAGTATGACAAACTAATTTCTGATGAAATTTTGATTCCGACAATTTTCCGACTCAAATCTGTCAGGAATTTGCATCGGAAACTTAATTTTTATATTTTACTTTCAAAATGCCATGTGGCATTCTTAGGAGAAACATCATGGCAACTCCGGAGGCTGCCACCTCATCACTAGCGCCTAACTTCCACCACATGTCGTCGCTCCGTATTTCCTGGAAATGCAACTCCTCTTAGCTCCCTTGTGATTCGAACCCACGACCTCCCACATGTGGGCATAATACCTTACCAGTTAGTCTAGAATGCTTTGGTGTTTTATTATTGCACAATTATATATATATATATAATATTATTATGTATAATCAATTATTTATATATATTTGTTTCTTATACAAAAATCTATATTATTATAAAAATAAAAAAAATAAATACAAATTTAATAATAATATAAAATAATTTTATATATTCTTATTATTTTTTAATATAAATTAATTTCAAATTAAAGAGTTTTACATCTTAAATAAATTTTTATAGGACTATATTTTTGTTCAATTTTAGAATTTAAATTTTATTTTTAATTAAAACTAATTTTTATATATCAAAAATAATAATTTTTTAATAATTAAATTTATCTAAGAAATAATAATTTTTTAATGTTTATGACGAAATTAACCACAGAATTATGCCATGGCTAATTCCTAATTGCCACGAAATTTCTGATGGAATTTGTTATTGAATCTTTGATGGAATTTTCCATGGAATATTTTTTTGTGGCTAATTTTGTGGCAAATGTTGCCACAAAATGAGTTTTGTGAGAAATTTTTCTGACAGATTTCCAACCGAATTTGCCATAGCAAAAAGTTCCGTGGCAAATTTCATTGGAAATTCATTATTTTTGTAGTAACTTAAGGGGCAACATCACACTACTTAATATTTAGCTTAGAGTACTCAATGCCTATCAAAGAATAGTTCGTAGGCAAAATTATTATTTAACCCACACTAGTAGAAAAATGACTTTTTAGACCGGTTACAAATGACTTTTTAGACCGGTTCTGTATTAGGTCTTGATACAGCAGGTCTAAAAAGTCTGTTTTTTTTAGACCGGTTGTTATAACCGGTCTTAAAAGTCACAGTTTTAAGACCATTTGTTCTTAAAACCTGTCTTAAAGGTCTGACCTTTAAGACCTGTTCTGCCCGCACGAGGTCTTAAAGGGCAAACATTTAAGACCGGTTGTGGGAACAACCAGTCTTAAATGTCTGACCTTTACTTTTAAGACCGGTTGTGACTATAACTGGTTTTAAAGCTTCAATTTTTTTTAAAAACGTCCCTTTTATATATACACGCAGTGAATGCTCCAATTTTAACAGCAGTACAGAACAATCACTGATTTCAATTTCAAAATTCAAAAGCAGCAGTCTATAGCAGCAACAAATTAATGTTCATACAAGCCAGTACAGTCATACATTGATGATTCATTTGCAATTAGACAATAAGGATGACCAAATGACAGCAGTAAAAATATGAAGGAAATGTCCAAACAGAAAACATGAAGTTCAAACAAAAGAATTTGATCAGAAAACATGAACTTCAAACAGAAAACAATGTGCAACATGAAGTTGTCTAAAACTAAAAACATGAAGGGATGTCCAAACAGAAGAATTTGATCAGAAATGCATGCAAAACTTTGAAATGACAACGGCAGCAATAAAATTCAAGTATTGATGCAAGTAATAGCAGAAATTCCTCAACTTTACAGAATACAAAGGGAAGAAAAATTACAAAGGTCAGTCCCTCAAATACCATGCCTCCTGTATCACCCATATCACAGAAATTGTCCTACACAGATACATAAACCTTGTTTGCAATACATATGAGAACAATAATGTACAATATAACGTTTGATTCAAAAAATCACTATTTTTGTAATAGTTCATAGATGAATTCAGCACAACATGTGCGAATGAAATCAATATCTCCTTCAGGAAAAGGATCAGCAAGATCAAACATCTGTAACACCAAAACCAGATGGAACATTGACTTAGTAACTTAAAAACAATAAAGTAAAAAAAAAAGTTCTGAAATATAAATTGACCTCTTGAGTAAAATCAGTCGTGCCTCGAGTGATAATATTGTAAATGTGTCTCAAAACATAAAAACCACATAAGTTGGACCCCTGTGGTTGCCTACGGCTCTGAGAAAAAACATGATATCATTAAAACAAATATAAAGGCATGTCTTATTACATTCTTTAAACAAATCCATATGTACTAACCTTTTGGCATGATCCCTGTAGGGTCCTTTAAGTCACGAACATGCTTACCACAAGCACTGTGTAGAAATGTCCGCATAGCCCTATGATCATCACAATGATAAAGGTTATTAGTTTTACACAAATTCCATAAACTTTGCATACAAAAGGTAATAATGCAAGAAAACTAACGAATTCATGGTCTTTTTCAAATCATTCCCTGGTTTAAAGTGGAGGGAACATAAGAGGATGACAATGTAACTACTCTTGCATAGAAGAAGCAACTGCCAATGATCACTAAAAAAATAGAAGAATATTAAGCAAACATAAAATATTAGTTTGTTTCTTACCTATGCACATATGGAGCCAAGAAACACTTAGTTTCAGTTTCACTAAGCCTCTCTGATAAGTATCTATGTCTACTAGCAGCAGTGTCCCTTTCTCTTGGATGTGATGGGGGCATAAGAATCCAAAATTTTCACTTTTGCTAGAGGAGACCAACCTACGATACATGTACCTACAATAATGCAAGCACGTAAATAAAAGGAAAACGGTGAAACTTTTAAAATATTTACTTTGAATTGCAGAAGCTACTTATATTAAGAACAGTTGGACAATCCCAATCGTAAGATTTTGTCTAGGAGCTATGAGGGACATCAAATCATCCCTCTCAAGATAGCATGTCACCCCTGATTGTCCAACAACTGAATCCGTAGGCCACTCTCTTGTTTTAGAGGATGTATCATATGCCATCAAAATCACTTGTTGCATGATATTCAATGGAGGCTGTGAAACTTATTGCTGACTGAAGGGAGCTGGACTTGGTGGGGCTTTGATCGGACTTTCCTCAGCTCAACCAGAAACAAGGTTCGTTGGCCACAAGATGAACGTGCCCAAGACATCGCTAACGATCTTGAATTCATCAGAAGGGACAGGGACAGGTGCATCTGCAATAACCACCTCGTCAACTGACACTCGGACTTGATCACCTTCCATTTGTCGGTGGTTGACAGTTGATCCCAGGTTATGCACACTACCCCGTGCAACTAACCGTCTCAGAGGATCCTCGACAAAAAGATCACAAAGCTCAGTAATTTTCGGGTTAGGACCCTCTGATGACTGCCTGATGTTGCAACAACTACCTTTAGTGCTCTGCTTATTAGGATCAATCGATTGTGACTGGGGAGCACTGGTATCTTGTCTTAAGCTCATAAACACTATCATTTCCTCTTTTATCTTGCTCAACCGGGTCTCTAATAGTGCATCAAATGATGCTTCAACCTCGGCCTTTACTTCTGCTCTTGCAATGGCCAACATAGTCTCCAATTCCTCCCTAGTCACGATGTTTAAGGAATGGCGCACGGGGGCTCCAAAGTAATCGCATATCCCTACCCTCCTCCAACTCCCCTGACACGGCCTAGATGCTCATGTTTGCCAGTAGCAACTATTAGAATATTATTCCTGCCCTCCGACTTGAAAGAGCCCTCAACTTGTTTTTTTTAAGTTCCTCCTGTAAGATAATACAAAATAACAAACATAAGTAATAATGTACATTTCTTATGTAATTAATTACAATAATGATATATACTTACAATTCTTTCACCTACTATATGAGATTGTTCACTCATATAAGACCCACTCCTCTTTTGGCGGGCAAATTGTCATTTTTCTTCTCGACGAATCGGAGATGGCGAAGAAAGAAGAACAAAAGGATCGGATTGAGATGCTTCTTCCAATCTCTTCGGTTTGGACACCAACAAGTCTCTTTCAGCCTTTGCATAACCCCCACGAGACATTGTATGAGGGCAATCATTCTTTCTACCACTCTCTTGTGCTTTTTGCCTTTTTGCCTACGAATAAGAAATAATACAAAAGGAAAGTATTATAATCAATTAAGATAATTGCTAAGTAAATAAAATGAAAAATATGTCAACTAACCAAAGATTCTGGAGTAGTCCGAAGCCTAACAAATTCTTGCCAAGTCGTTTGATCAAGAAATGTATACTGGTCGCATGGATTAGGCCGAGGCTAACCATCTTTCACCTCAATATGAATGTAATTGTTGGTCAGATTTGTCTTAAACTTGCTCCAGCACTCATAACAATACGTCATCGTCTTGTTGTACAAGATCTCACTCTGAGGAACATCGTAGGTGAGCTGAAATGCATGTATTGAAGGAGTAAGTGAAAAATTTGCGACATTTGATAATAATTAATTACATACAGAAGAGAATTTGTGCATTAGGCCCGATTGGTTTCCAATATCTATCAAACTCAATCGGTATCTTTTGGCCTGTACTCCGACTGAGGGAAACATCTGTCAACCGTGTGCCACGTCTACCCCTCCGTACAGACTAGCTACTGCGCTCACTATGACCCTGGCTCAGAGCATTGATAGGCTCCCCTGATTAACACTAGCTAGCTGACTCTGCTGAGCACTAGGTGGCTAACTCTCCTAAGCACTAGGTGGCTGACTTAGAGGTGTAGGAGGTGGCTGATCCTCTGCACTAAGACGCTGGGGATTTGTCATTTTCCTGTAACGACAACAAAGAAAGATAAATCCTAAGCTATGACATGTAAAGACTATATCGATAAAATAACTAAACATATTCTTCGAATATAAATCACAATCATAATTACTTTAGTTAGTTAAGTTCAAAGTAGTATCATAAAGAGATATCCTCCCATATTCCCTCGGGATGATCATTTATTGTGCCGTGCGAATTATCTGCTTCATCTTCTTCGTTCAGTTCTAGTAGACCCCTGGAAAAAGGAGTCTTAAGAAGATCATAATTTGAGTGACTTTTCTCATCAATATCAACGACCCTTTTTCCTTGGAGAGCTACAGACCATATTTTATTTGCCTGATCAGTGATATAGAACACTTATTGCGCCTGATCTGCCATAATGAAAGGTTCATCTCCAAAACTTCTACTATTCAGATCTACTAATGTAAATCCTAACCTATCGATCTTCACACCATTATTGACATCAACCCACTTGCATTTGAAAATGGGAAATCTAATTTTAACATAGTCAACCACCCAAATCTCTTCAATCACCCCATAATAAGGTATGGCAGCCAATGTAGGGTTCTTATCTTTCAAACTAGAGAAGTGCATAGATTCAGCCACTAATACAACACTACTGTTCTGGACGGTGCTCTTATCATCTAGGGACTTCGTGTAAAAGTTATAACCATTGATCACAAATGAAGTCCAACTTATGACATTAACTTCAGGACCACGTGCTAACCAATTTATTGTATCAGAAACACATTCTTCTCTGTCAACCTTTTGTTTGAACCAATGTGCGAAAGTTTTGTTATGCTCCCTAATTAACCTTTGTTCAGTCATTCGACTATTTTGTTTCCGTACAATTCCATTATGGGCATTGATTTAATATTGAACTTCATCAACATTGTTCAAGATGTACAAGTAGACTTGTTGCAATTCATCAGCATCTATGCTCTTTACTGATGCCCTGCATCTACCCCCTTTTTGATCATGACGTTTAGGAAGGCCAATATGTCGTACATTTGACAAATAATGTTGACAAAATTCCATAGCTTCTTTAGAAACATATTTTTGAACAATAGATGCTTTAGGCCGGTTGGGGTTGTTCACATACCCTTTTAGTATTTCCATAGTTCTTTCGATTGGGTACATCCATCGGAAATAGATAGAGCCGCACAACTTTATCTCCCTCACTAGATAAACAATCAAGTGTACCATGATATCAAAAAAGGAAGGAAGAAAACGCTTCTCAAGCTGGCATAAGATCATATATGCTTCATTTTCCAATTCCTCCAATCTTTCCGTGTCAATGACTTTACAACAAATAGCATGGAAGAAGAAACAAAGTCTAGTCAATATGTGTTGAAGATCATATTCGGCAATGCCTCGAATAGCTACTGGGAGTAGCTGTTGCATTAAGACATGACAATCATGAGACTTTAGCCCTATTAACTTCAAGTCTTTCATCGATACAAGCTTTTGAAAATTTGAACAATACCCTGAGGGAACTTTAGTGCCATGTAAACACCCACAAAAGCTTCTTTTCTCAACCTTAGATAAAGTATGAGCAGCTGGAGGACAAAAAGTTCTATTACCATATGGCCTTGAATGTAAATCTTCTCGTATTCCCATTTCTTGCAAGTCTAATCTTGCCTTCACGCCATCCTTAGAACTTCCTTGTATGTTGAGCAGTGTCCCAACAATACTATCACATACGTTCTTCTCCATATGCATGAAATCAATACAGTGTCTGACGTCAAGATTGCGCCAATATGGAAGATCGAAGAAGACGAACCTTTTTTTCCATATATTTTTCTCATTTCTACTCTTTCATGACTTACCAAACATAGTATTGATATTTTTCACCTTTTCATAAATTTTCTCCCTAGTCAATGCCTCTGGAGCATCTTCAAACTCTTGGCTACCGAAAAAAGCTTTTTTTAATCTACGATAAGGGTGGCTTCGTCTTAGAAATCGCCTATGGCCAAGGTAAACCGTCTTTCTTCCATGTTGAAGTTGATGGTAGCATGTGCCTTCTTCACATATCGGACAAGCTTTGTGGCCTTTAAAGCTATATCCTAAAAAGTTCCCATATGCAAGGAAGTCATTTATAGTACAAAAGATCATTGCTCGTATATTAAAAGTCTCCTTCTTGTTCGCAACAAAAATATCGACACCTTTATCCCATAACTCTTTCAAGTCTTTGATCAAGGGTTCTAGGTAAACATCTATGTCATTTCCGGGTTGGTTTGGTCCCAAAATCAACATAGACAACATAATGTACTTTCGTTTCATACATAACAAAGGAGATAAGTTGTAAATTACCAACAGAACAGGCCATGATCTATGTATACTGCTTAGCCTTCCATAAGGATTTATACCATCTGTGCTAAGCCCAAGCCTGAGATTCCTAGGTTCTTCACAAAGCTAGGAAATAATTGATCGATTTTCTGCCATTGAGAAGAATCAGCTGGATGTCGAAGCTTTCCATCAGAAATCCGCTCATCTGCATGCCATCTCAAATTTTTGGCATCAATTTCATTAGCAAACAGGCGCTTAAACATTGTAATGATTGGAAGATACCACAACACTTTTGTAGGGCCCTTATTTGATTTATACCTCGGAGTTTCACATATCGGACATTGCTCCTTGTCTTCATGATCTTTTCTATACAATATGCAATCATTAGAGCAAGCATGGATCTTTTTATACTTCATCCCTAGTGGACACAGTATTTTCTTAGCATCATAGTATCGGTAAGGCAGCACATTATCATCAGGAAGTATGTTTTTAAAGGCCTCAAACATTTCTGAAAAACTCTTGTCGCTCTATTCATGCCGTGCTTTCAGGCTTACCAATTTCAATACAACTTTCAGCAATTGGTATTTTTTACACCCTAGGTACAGTGGCTTCTCAGCATCACTGCACATATTACCATATGCATGTGATTGTTCAAAAGCCTCTTCTCCTACATCACGAATAATATCCTCTATCCAATCATCCATATCCGTGTCATTATCATCACAAGTCACTTCCCCCTGTTGAGATGCACTTGGCATTTCTAATTGTTTACCATGCCATACCCATACTACATACGTCTTACAAAACCCTTCATAAATTAAATGTGTATATATATCTGCAGCACTTAATCGCTTATCATTCAAACATTTTACACAAGGGCAATAAAACATCCCACTATCATCATTGGCATTTCTTTTTGCAAAGTCTAAAATACCCCTCACCCCAACATCATATTCAACACTCGTCCGTTTGGCTTGTATCCAACTACAATCTATATATTCCACCACATTTTTTTTTCTACTTTTTCCCTGGAAAAGGCAGGAGTATGATGAGAGCATGCAATCATTACACCCAAGTACCTAGTTTAACTACTACATAATGATAACGTGGGCTTGCAAGTTGAGTTGGGACTTGTCTTACTATTGCAAGTAATCAAAGAAAATAAAATCAGAGAGGCAATTTGTAGGCAATAGAGAGGGGTTGGTGTGTGTAAATTTGGCTAGTTAGTCAGTAGAAAGTTATCTTCCCTCAATATATGCAACTAATAAATTGTATGAAGAAATAATCTAACTTCATCTACAATACCGTTAACATGGTGGGAAGAGTCACAAACCCTATTTAGTAGGTTGATAGCTTCAAAAGAGACCATGAAGATCCCTATCATCAAATTTGCTATTACTGGAGAAGGGAGGATGATTTAGCTGAATTTATTAATAGAGTGATAGTTAACTGCCACACCTTTTCCCTTAAATTAAATAAAGTTTTGTTGGATTGAGAGGGAGGGAGGGAGGATGAGGACCCTTATAGAGACTTGCAGTAGTTATAGCAAGGTCAAGAGTCATGACAGAGGGTTTTATTCGATTTCATCACAACAAAATTGCCTTTGGCAGGGGGAATATATGTAAATATACCATTATTTATTTAAGTGAAAAAAATTAAAAGGGAAGGAATAGATTGGAAAGGGAAATCAAAATTGAAGAAGAGGGAGAGAAAATGGTCCCCTATGAGAGTCAGAGATGATAAACCAGAAGAGCCTAATAATTTCTACTCTTCTTGATATCTCTTTTTCCTATAAATATGTGTGTGTGTGTGTGTGTGGGGTAATGGTGACAAAGTTCAATCTCTTCGTGGAGGGTGGGAATTGAGATAGAAACAAACGATTTCAGGTTTTTCTTCATAGCTGAATTTAGTTGCACCATGATTTCAAGTTGTTCTTCTTTACATAACCACCAAATTTTAACCGATTTCAAGAAGTGGATCACAGAGTAGCAATGCAGTTCATGAAATTGCACTATAGCTCACGCAACAACGATCAAGGAATGAACATATGGACACAATAAACTATCAGACAGGGGGCCAAAGGATACCAAACACCAAACACACCAGAAAATTTATATTAAGCCTAGGCCGATAACCAAATCTGGAGGTAACCACTTCTATATAGTAATTGTAGAGGACGATGAAGCATACCTCAAAAAAGAGGAAGAAGATGTGAATGACAGCGACCAACGAATGACGGACTACAACACCAACGATGACAACCACGAGTAGCTGAAGCAATGTATAAAGACGACCGAAGAGCGATGACGGACTCGACGGCTGAGGAGAGAAAAGATTGGGAAGGATTTCAGATTGGGAGAAGCAGGAGGAGGAGCAGCGCGAAAATCATATTGGGGAAAACTTTTTAGACCGGTTAATTAGATAACTGGTCTCAAATAAAGGATTTTAAGACCGGTTCTCCTAACAACCTGTCTTTTAAGACCGGTTGTTAGGAGAACCGGTCTTAAAACCATATTAAAATTATTTTTAAAACCGATTCCCTAATAACCGGTCTCCCAAGTTGTTTATAATTATGAAAATGCCACTGCGCATTTCTTTTAGACCTAATCCACTACAACCGGTCTAAATGGCCCAGTCTAAAACGCCTTTTTTGTACTAGTGCCATTTATACTTGAGTTAATAGAGTATATAGGGATAATGATATCTATAATCTCATAAGGCCCTATTTGATACATTAGAAGATTGACAAAAAAACTGAATTTTTGACTGATTTGCCACTGAATGTTTTCCGTATTAAATCCTATATGAATTTCTATAAAAAATATTTTTGAGGCAAATCCTATCAAAAATTTTATGACAAATTTACCATAGAATTGGCTACAAAACTTTTCTTGGCTAATTTTGCCAATTCTATCTGAAAATTTTTTAAAATTATATTTTAATATAAATTTAATTTTTTAAATAATATCTTTATAAAAATAAAAATTATGATATTAATATCCATATAACTATTTAAATATTATTTTCCGAAATTATTGTTAAATTTGTAATATACTATATGAAATTTCTTAATAATATATCAGATATAAAATAAAATAAATATATATAATATAATACATATATATTTTTGTAATATATATACACACACACAGACAAATTATTAGTTATTATTTAATGTTAATTAAAAATAAAATTTAATTTTAGAAATTGGACAAAAATATGTTCATATAAAGAACCGTTATATATATGTTATCAATATATAACGGTTGTTTATCAAAATACTGTGAAACTTATATATATGAAGGTGTTTCATAAAAAACCATCAAATATATGTCTTTAAAGTCCGGACCCTATTTTCACGATTTCAAATTTCCCACCATTGCTCAACGCGCTCGTAGAACAGCTTCGACCACTCATTTTTGGAATTCCCACCATTATTTCCCTCTCCATTGTTGCCAAAATCATGATTCTCCTCCTTCTCTTGCTTGTGGCTATTTGTGAAGGCATTCTTGTCTTGTTCTGGGTTCTAGGTTTAGTGTTTTTTATGCTCTATGCTTGTTGGATTGGTTATGGGTTTAGCATTACAAGAAAAAATACGATTTAGTAGCGGTTAAAAAGGTCTATTTGTACCGCTACAAACAACATTAGTAGTGGTTACCAAAATAATCAATACTCAAGCAACAAAACCGCTGCTATATTTGTAGCGATTTATTCCAACCGCTACAAGATAGATAATGTTCATGACACATTATTTGTCAAAATTTTAGCGATTATATAATTGCTACAAACATTGGCACCAAAATTTTGCGTGGCAGGAAATGAAAAATGAAAATTTGGCTCCATTTTTGCAGTGGTTACAAAACCGCTACTAAAGTGAAATAGTAATTTTTAAAAATGGTGCCAAATTTTCATATCGGTTAGTAAACCGTTACTAATATCATATAAAATTTTAAAAGTAGCGCCAAAAATTTAATCCCATTTTGTTTTTAAATTTGGAGCGGTTGTAGTTCTTAAAACCGCTGCAAACTTTTGTGAAATTTAGGAGAACAAATATACAATTATCTGTCTCCATTTTTATAACATTAGATTGAATAGTTTATAATTTAAATAATTTAGCTGATAGTAGTTATTATTTAAAAAGAATGATTCAGTTAAGTTGGATAAGTATAAAATTTATGTAGGTAATATTATTGAGGATATATAGGTAGTAAGAAATTATTATGTTGTCTGCTGCTATGTGGTTATCATTATGTAAGGAATATTGGAAACGATGAGAAATGTCCTTCAATTTCTGAGAAAAAGAAAAATAGTGAGAATAAATATGATGTGAGGGGAAAAATATTGAAATGAAAGAATTAAAAAACTTTTTATCATATTTGATCACCTTATTCAGCTCCTCAGCTCTCAGAATAAAATTTGCAAATGAGAGAAAACAAAAGAGAAGAAGGGTTAAAAGAAATGGGAGAGTGTTTGAAATGAGGTGTGGTGGGGGTATTTACAAGGATCTGCATAGTACTTGTAGTGGTTAATGTAACGGGTGTTGTAGCAGTTTATTTTTGTAGCGGTTATTGTGACATTCTTAGTAGCATTTGTTACATTTATAGTGGTTTTTGTTGATATAACCGCTACGAATATTGTTTTGAGTTTTTTTAAAAAAATATTCATTAAGGTTTTGAAGAAAAAAACATAATTTTTTTTAATCATTCTTCGTCGCCATCCCTACAAATATTGTGTGAAGAAATTGTTAATGTGGTATTATTTTGTACAAAAATTAAATTTAAATGATGTGAACTTAAAAAAATGCACCGAACTATAGGTAAATTGTTATCGCCTTTAGGAAAAAAAGATTTTGAAATTGGTGGGCTGAAATGGCCTGCTCTTATAGGCAATGTTGTCACTATCATCCATGTTGTAAAGGTTTTGAGGCTTTAAATGAACCACCATATGCCAGTCCCTATCATCTTGTCCTCAACATAATAAACCTGGTGCGCCTCTGGGACAAGAATATACAGCTCATCATCTTCAGAATGGCCAGTTTGAATTGGTCAGGAGAAACTTACCGATGTGATGCCAAAGTCGTCAGTTGTGAGTCCTCGGAAAGTAGTAGTATTTGCCCACAAACACTTGAATAGCGTCATAGCAGAATGACCTTGGTAATTTAGTTCAACGACATCAAGAAGCTTTCTATAGTAAGGGATGCCTCAGAATTACATGTTGGTGTCACTGATGCTCACATAACTCCTTGTCCAAAAAGTGCCATAAACACCCGAATTTTGAGTTTGCAATCTTTGATCTCGTGAAACCGTTCAAAACTTGAAGCCATTGACATTGTATGCTGTAAACCTTTTTGCATGGTCTCTGAAATCTGGTGGGTGTGGGTTGTGGTCATTTAGTATATGCGTGTAAACCAGCTTGGGAATTCTCTATAGACCTTTTTGTCAACTTTGGAGGATGTTTGTGTATGGATCTGGAGTTGGCGCTTCACATGACTTCTAAATTCCCTGCAATTAATCATGGGAAGATGATCATCAAATGTAAGTACAAAATATTATGAAAGATATATAATAGCATGAGTGTACAATTCTTACTGAAGGAAGGGTTCAACTTGAGTACAATAAAACACTAAATTTATAGTATGAAATAACCAACTAAAAGTAATTGACATCCTATTCCTCCAGCCGTTGCCCATATTAATCAGCGTGTACCTCTTTCTATTATCCCGAACGGCAAACGTATCATGTAATAAAATAAAAAAATTAATTAAATAAAATTATTTACAAATCAAAAAATTAATAAATAAATATTAAATACAATTAATTATAAATTAAATCATTTAATATAATTAAATACAATAAATTACCTTTACCACCACGTCCTATGCCAGATCCTTCAGCCCCTTCGAAACCTTCTTCCACGTCCTGAAGTGAAGGGGGAACTGCATCCAATTCAAGCCCTCCCTTTGCACTGTTCCCTCCCACTGCTCCTTCATCTACTACTACCACCCTATAGAAGCGGTCTAGGGGAAGCTCGGCCTCCTTCCCTTTCCCCATGTCCCTCCCTGAAGCCATATAAACTGCAAAATATAAAAAAAAATTAGTCACATTTATATATAAAATATAATAATAATAATAATAATAATAAGTGGAAACAAAATATGTAACTTTCATATCTTAAGTGTGAAAAATGTGAAATGCTACAGCAAAACTCTCAATAGAGACATCAGAAAGTCATATCTAAAGGAAAACTCTCAGAGAGAGTTAGAAAACAAAATGGCCAAATGAGATAAATGAAGGGTCGCTGGGTATTTATAGTGCTAGATTTTATAGCGGTTATTGAGAAAACCACTACAAACTCACCTCAGGCAACGGAACAATTAGTAGCTGTTATACGAACATAACTGCTAAAAATATGCAGACCCTTGAAGTTCTATAGAGGTTTCATCCAAAAACCGCTCCAAATGTCATTTACATTTGTAGCAGTAATTTAAA
This sequence comes from Inga laurina, assembly GCA_963855925.1. Lineage (NCBI taxonomy): Eukaryota > Viridiplantae > Streptophyta > Magnoliopsida > Fabales > Fabaceae > Inga > Inga laurina. The sequence goes on from OY979708.1 coordinate 33,616,087, forward strand.
ACCCCTACAAGTTGCAACCATTTGCATTCTATATCAGTTTGTCAACATAATCAATACAACATAACCACCACAATTGTCACACCTGCTTCATGCCTATTAGTGCCAAACTAGCGCCACATTTATAGCGGTTTCAATGACATAACCGGCACAAGTTATGGCAGGAAATTGCCACCAAGTTTGTGTGGTTTGTTTTTTGAACTGCTATAAATAAGGTTGGCTTACCAGCACGCCACTTGGTGTGAGGCTTACCATTAAAAATTTGTAGCGGTTTATATGATATTAGTAGTGGTTAAAACTAACCACTACAAAAAGACTGTAATATCTCAGATTTTGGGACAAGAGGCTAGACAATAAGTTTGAATTCAGTCGACTAAGCAAGTGTCCCAAGTAGGCATAATGATATTCCCTAATATTCCATATATCTTATGGCATTTTAGGGAATAAAATGATAAAATAAGGCTATTAGGTGTCACACACAACATAAGTATGTTTAGAATATAAATTGTAAACATTTGAATTTGCTGCCAGTGAGTTTCCCTATGTAGCAGTCTTGTTGTGTGACATTTTTAAATAGGAAAAAGATGTCTAATGCCTATGATATTTTCCAAAATAAAAGTATACTTATCAAGCTTTAATTTGATAGGTTCTATTTGTCATCTGGAGCTGTACACAAGGAATTATATATTTTTGAAGTTAGTTCAGTGATACTGGCAATTTTCAATGGTAGCGTCCAAAAACAATAGTTATGGGAATTGTGAGCTTCCAGTTGCCTAAAGGCTATAATTTTTCTTGAACATAGACTTAATAAGGGTCATATAGCCTTTGGAATCACACCAAATATATCTCTATAAATAAAGATATGACTTTTTAAAGTTTGATGAAAATTCTGCCCAATTTTCTAGCTAGTGTAAAAATGGAAATAAATGTAATGGCAAAATGGTCATTTGACCAATAAAGCAAGCAGACATTTATTTTTCTTATTAACTAGGATAAATGTTGGCTGAAGTAGGGAGCAAGAAAGTTTAACCCAAGTAAACCAACAATAGTTGACTAATTAACCACTTACTTTTCAAGGAGCCACAAGAATGTGACGTTTGGCACCTTATGGGCTAAATGTTGTGTTAAATGATGATAATTATCCAAAGCTCCCTCTCTCCGCCTCATTTTCTTCCAACACCTAAAACAAAGGGGAAAAATAGTTGGAAAATGGAAGAGGAAAGAGAAAGAAGGAATAGTGAAAATTTTTGAGTTTCGGAGCCTGTTTACCCCTGATTCGGCATTTCCAGCTTCCGGAGTCTTCTTTAATGTTGCTCTACTCGATGAGAGCTTTCTTTCTATCATTTTGGATTCTTGATTAGAGGTGTTTGAAGCCATCTAGCTAGGGGAGGTACTGCCAAAATAAAAAACCGGTTGTAGAATCGAGTAGAGGTATGTATAAGCTTCGATTTGAACTGATTGATTTGTAGTTTTGTTCAGCTTTGAGTACTTTTAGGGCTGCCCTATGATTTCATCCAAGCTACAATTTTAAGGTTGTATGTTATTTTAATTATGAAAATGATGATCTATGAGGATAAGTGATGATAATGGAATTGCAAAACTGTTGATTGCTGGATTAATGTTTCTGGGAGGCAGTCTGTTTGTGGTGAAATTTTGAGTAGCCAAACCTACTCCAAATGTTATGAAACTTTATATGATTAAAGTAGACATCCTGGCCTTTAATTTAATAGATATTATAAACAATTTAGACTAGTGGATTGAAAGTTATGGATTTTTGAAGTCGTCACCTATTTCTAGACTTGATTCTAAAACAGTGTGGGAATTTATAGAATTTGGTAATCTTATGGTTGTGGTTCATATTTTCTCTATATAGAGGACTTAAAGAGCTTTCCATTGAACTTTGAATTACTCCATTTCTATTTTTGTAGATTTATTTATTTTTGTGAGTTGAGCCAAGAACAGAGGATTTCTTGGCCGCGATCGGAAGATTTGCTTGGCCGCGGCCCACAAGTATCTGACACCTCTTGGCTGTGGCCATAGGATTCCTTGGCTGCAGCTAAGACCCTTTTTTAGTATTTTAACCCTTTTGAACAATATTGATTGTTATAGGCTTTTCCAACTGAATAGGCACTTATTTGAGCTTCCAATAGCTACCTAAGTAGCTCAAAAGATAACCAATATGATGTGTTAAGCCTCCCTAACTTCTTAGATATTAATATAGGCTTCCAATGACTCTCTATCATGTCTTTAATGATGTGATTGGGTATCTAGGGTCATGAAGTCACAAGGATTAAGCATCTTCAATGGTTGGGGTAAAGGTACAAGAATAGGACTTAAGACAAGAGGTAGGAAACTTACCCTATTTGTATGTGTTGATATTCCTGCTTGTATAATGATGTATGTGACTGCTTTAATTCATTGTGTAGAGCATATTTGAATAATAAAGCTCTGTTTCTATTTTTACTGAGGCCATAGTTATATTGCATGAAACATTGAGCATGAAAAAATGTTATTACGGGGCATTGATCTAGTTAAAGCTAAAATGTCATACACATAGTATCTATCATGCATGCATTATGGTAACTGTTTCCTACTGAGATTCTCTCAAATCTCATTCTCCCTTACCAACCATTTAGACAGGTGAACACAGGAGGTGTGCTAGGAAAAGAGAAGAATTTTGTATGAGACGAATGCAGTGGTGGAATGAAGACTAGGATATGTCTTTAATATTTGTAATGGGTTTAGATACTTTGGTAGCCCTATGGCTACATTGTCTGCATATACATATATAAGGAACAGAGGAATGATCTTAGCAAATAAATGAGCAGCGAGTCACACTGGTTGAATTAAATAAAGGTAAGAGTTACTTGAGGTGCTAGTATTCAATACTCTAATAGTTATCAGGATAATTTAAATCTTTCTATATTACATATTATTCGAATACCTTCTTCACTATTCAGATAATATTTATAATTTTACACTAAGACTATTCGAATAGTTGAGACACCTATTCGAATAGTGATCTCTTTAAACTTAAGATGATTATCTTGATACATTAGTTACTATTCGAATACTTGCTTCGAGTTTGACTAGAAAACTTTTCTTCCAGCTTTCAATATTATTCGAATAGTCTTCTTGCTATTCAAATAACTTCTCATCTCAATCTCATATTCTTGATGTTGGTTTTGAAATGCTATTTGAATATTAATTACACTATTTGAATAGTGGCTTTACTATTCAAATAGTCTTCATATTATTCGAATAATACAATTTGAAATCTCTTTTGAGAATGCAACGATTATTCCGATAATGGTCATACTATTTGAATAGTGACCATACTTATTCGAATAGTCATACTATTATCTGGATAATACATTTGAAATTTACTTTGGAAAATATAGGTACTATTCGAATAATATACAGGCTATTTGAATACTTTTAGTTTAGAAAAACTTTCAACTGTTATATTAGTTTATACTAATCGAATAGTCAAAGACTATTCAAATAATACAACTATGTGTCAGTGTATCTCTATTCGAATAACTTATGCATTATCATGATAATTATTTGTCTATTCAAATAGTCTGAGAGTTATCAGAATAATAGTTAATAAAAATTAAGGGTCAGTATTCAAATAGTAAATATACTATTCGAATACTCTCTTAGTAAAAATCTTGTGAATAAGAATGCAGAGACAAATTAAACTAGACTTAGGTTTTTTATCATCAAAACTCTGAATCTAACATTTTTAGATTTAGAGTTTTGATAATAACAATTAATTCTTGAGAAAATTTGATGTTGGATTAATTGCTTTAAATTATAAGTACTTGAAGAAATTGGATTCAGTTTAGAAATAGCAGTTTTGGGTTCAAAATTAAAACATTCCAAAAAAGAACTAGAATTTATTACTGCTAAGGACCTGAAATAATGAAATCACAAAATGGGAACTCAAAACTCACCATTTTTGGTAGCTGTAGGTCAGATCTTCACTTTATTGAGACTTTAATTGCAGAGAGCTAGGACACGCAAAATCACAGACAACGCCACGACCTTCTCAGATTTCTTCTTCCTCTCTCTCGCAGGCGACTCATCCTCGACCATAGGCCGCTAACGAGCATCATCTCCACTATAGCTGCAGAAGGAACAGAGATAAGAGCTAGCATTGACAGAAATAGCTGCTGTAGAATAAAGGAGATTGATCTGAGAGTGAGGAGCTACGAGCAAAGACAGGAAGAGCTAGCGAGTCAGGAGCTATTCTTTTTCTTCTCCTTCAGCATCATCTCAACACCATCACTAGTGACCTTTACCATTTCTTCCCTTCTATTGTCCTTCACTGATCACATAGAGCAAAGAAGCAGAGTGCCGCGAGTTTGGAGCTATCAAAGGGAGCTGAAGGAAGAACCATCACACTACCAAATCCTATCACTATCTTTAGTCAATTCAATATCAATCATACTTCATTTTGCTTCCCAGGGTTCTTACTTACTGTTAATAGCCGTGGCTTTCTCTGATTTTTTGTGTCAACATTTCAGCCCCTGATTTCATTGGTTATAGCTAAATTTGCAATTATTTCAGTATTTTACATAGCTGGAATTGTGAAATTGTTTGATGAAATTGGATGACAAATTGCAATAGATGATTTCCTTAGTTCTTGGAGATGATTTGCAGATGGCTTGAGCTCACATGTGCTTCAAAGAGGAGTTTATTTAATCTATAGCTCATTATATTTGTGATTTTTTAGGATTAGGAATTCATTTGTGTAATGAGACTATGATTTTAGTTATGTTGTACTCTATGGATTGAGTTATTGTGCTTTGGGATTTGTAATGACGATATGTACTCATCAATATATATGGTTATATATATGTTTCCTATGATTCTATTGATTTCTATCTATTTAACATGGTATTGTTTGATAGTTTGATTGAATTGGAATTATAATTGAACCTAAATGCATTACTTATTCCATAATCACTCTCTAAGGGGTTTTAATAATGCTTAAATAAATGGGTGCATGAGTTTAAGCATTAGACTCAATGGTAATTGAAGTTTGGTATTTTAAAAACCTTAGAGAAATTCATTACACTAAGAGGGCTTGATAGTATTTCAAGAGTAGGGGTTCCTCTCTTGAGATACTAGACTTATTAGTTAATGAGGTTTGGAATGTTGAAGCTTAGTGTATTAACGCCCCAAATATCTTAATTGCGTAAGGATAGCCATTGAAAACCATTTCTAAGAGCATCTTCATCACTTGCATTTTTAACCCATTTCCATTCCTCATTATTTGAAAATCCCAAAAAAATATCTATTTTAATTGCATTCAACTCGTAGTCTTAAAAATCAATCAATCATGTTTTTACCCTTGTCAAGTTTGCATTGTAATTACTTTGTTTACTATGAATTAGTTTCACAATCGGCTCCTTAAAGTGAAATGACCTGAGTTATGCACTATATTGCATTATTTTAGTTTTATTCTTGATAGCCTTGAGGCGACTAAAGGGTTATTTCAAGTGGCGTCATTTCCGTGGAGCCAAGAAATTGGTTTTCTAGTAACTAAGTGTCAAGTACTTTTGACCGAGGTAAGCTTTAGGATTTTTACATACTTAGTCATAGTTTAGGTTGCATTTTAGTTTTTCATTTTGCTTGTTTTCTTTAGCATACCATAGAATTTTGCATCTTGCATAGAAAATTTTGAAGAAATACCAATAAATATCTTTGATTTCTTTCAATTTTTAGGATTCATTTACATTTTAAGATTTTTTATGACTTATAATTCATTGGGATTTAATTGATTGCAATTTGAATGGCTTGGTTTAATGAGGATTATAAGTTTCTGTTTTATACAAATCCTTCTATGCATTCCTTTTTAGGGAGTAATAGAACGTTAAGCTCTCAATTCTTGAATGATCTTGTGGCACTTGGAGACATGAAGCAATTTCTAATCTCACATATTCTCAACAGCTTGATATACTTCAATATGAATTGGATTCCCTCTGAGTAGGCACAAATTATTAAAGAGGAGCCTCTGAATCTCAAAATCCTTAGTCTTTCCATCAACATTGTGCACCATCTTGTCCACAAACACCATATTTTGACCAGAACCCACCTTCCAACCACCTCAATTCTACTTCAACCATATTTCTTCATCCTACCCATTCCATCAAGAATCACCCACTCCACTCTACCAAGCATTTCCCCTACTTCCATGCCACGTAGAACTACAAATGAATCACTATCTCCATCATTCTATGAACCTCTACCATAATCCCTTCCAACTCAACATAGTGGACTTGATTCTTTCCTCACCTTGCCAAACAAGGATGACAGAACTCATGGATTGAGAAGAATGTATGATAATTTTAAGGTTGACCACTTTAAGTTGTTCATGTTTAATGAGGCAAATGTGATTTCCAATGAGCAGAAAGAGTGAATGGAGGAGATCGAAAGCTTTATCAAGGCATTTGTTGACCATGTGCTATGGATAAATACCAGAGGAGAAGATGGAGCTCTATGGACTTATGACTCTAAAGATGAGGGAACCAAAGAATAAAGGCTATATGCCACTTCAGAAGTGAAAGATTTCATACCTCCAACGCCTACTCCAATAAAAGATATCAAGAAGAAGCAAGTGCATTTCCAACTACCAAAGGAGCCACTTCCAAATAATGGTACTATTACTCCTCTTCTTGAAGAGGTTGACCCTCATCTTACTACTATTCTTGATGTTATGAGTGATGATGAGGTGGATGAAGAAATTGTGGTCGAATGCCCTCATATGCGTGATGTTGAAAATGCTTACTATGATATTTCTAATAGTAGTTGTGTAGTTGATGATATTGCTTGCATTATCAAGGGTTCTATATGTGATGAACATGTTCTTTTCCCTAGTTCTAGGAGTGATGAACATATTAAGCATGACATTTTGGAGAATGATAAATTATGCTTAGATGCTCAACTTGCAATAAAGTATGGACCTGATGATTGCTTTTATGATTCTTCCTCAATTTCAAGTGTTGGCAAGCATGGCTTGGAATTTTTCTATGATATTGAACAAGATGAAGTACTTATTTTTCCCTTTTCCCTACATTCTACTTTAGTTTGTTCATGTAAGGGTGAAATGTCATGTGTTGTTTGCACTAACATTGATAATTTGTTTTCTTCTTCATGACCTTGTTTCTTTATCTAGTTCAATTGATAACATCAAAGTGCATGCTACACTTGCTACTAGCCTTAAAAATTGTGCACCTTTTGATCCCTTTGAATTGCATGATCTAGGTAGTTCAATAAGGAAAGATTTAATGATTTTGAATGATAAAATTGTAAATAAAAATGAATCTTTCCATTTAGTTCTTTTTTACAATTTGCCAACTAATATAGCAAATGAAAATACATGTTTTGGATTTTTAGGTGGTAATAGCTTGATCAATTCTCTTTCTTCTTCCACTCTTTACCTCCTAACTCTTGTGATTACAAAAGTGATGTAATGCACTCCAACACTAAGTTAGATTCTGCATTTTTCCCATTACAAACACAAGAGGATTTTAAAATTGTGACTACTTGTTTGGTTCCTACTAAAGGGAACCCAATTGATTTTCTTGGGTGTGATTCCTACTTAGAGAGTTTTGTTCTTAACATATTTGCACAATACTCTAAGTCTCTCCATGTTTATATTTTTGGATTCGGTACTGCTTCTAGCTTGTCTTCTTTGTAGGTATATGATTGGAAGGGTCCTTTATGGGACCAACCTCTACTTTACATTCTTAGACCTCTTTTGATTGATCTTGAATAGCCTCCATCTAAGAAAACCAAGCAAACAAAAGTATGCATTATGAAGACCATCATGTTTCTTATATTGGATGAGAACTTCTCTTTCAAGTGCCTAAAAGATTCTAACAACGGTTGTCTATTTCCTTACTTATTTTCTTCCTAATTTTTAGGATTCTTTGAGCTTAGTTGTTGTATCAGGAAGATAAGTATAGGGGAGAGACATAATCTAGTAGTAAAAGGTAGAATTCTTTTGTTGTTCACCCCCTTAGGCTTTGAGCTCTTGTCATTCCTTTGCCCTTAGGTTTTGCATTAAGGACAATGTAAGATTTAAGTGTGGGGGAGGGATTAGGATTTTGGTCTCATGTGCTTTATTGTGCCTAGTTGCAAGAATGTGTCATTTTCCAATATATATCTATATATATAAAGAGTTCTTAGTGTTAGATCCCATATGTTTTGATGATAACAAAGATTGGACTAATGATAAAAGAAGATATGATAACAAATGAATTTGAACAAAGTAAATAAATGGCAAACAAATCATTTCTTGAAGTAAGCCCTGGAGTAATGAAAGAAGAGCAATAGATTTTTTCCTAGCTTACTCACGTGACTACTTGAGTAAGGGAAGCTTTTACTCAAGTAACCACTCGAGTAATCATGCAGAATATCATCCAGAGAAGCACTGCCAAAATTTGGAAGAAGTTACTCAAGGGGCCACTCGAGTAATCTGCAAAGTTATATGAAACATTACTCGAGTAACACATGAGAAAAGGCTTTACTCGAGTTGCTAGGTCAAATATCTTCCTGTAGCTCTCGGCCAAGAAATGCAACAATTTACTCGAGTAGCCACTCGAGTAACCAATGAGAAAAAGGCATTACTCGAGGAGCACTCTTAATGCCCCAAATTTTAATGAAGGGCTCATCATGATTCTTGTGGATAATTATGAATTTAATTGGAATAATTATGTGTTTTGTAGCAATTTTAATTAATGTGCCATAATTAGTGAGAAATTGGAAAGAATGAAATTACTGGCCAAAAGTTAGTGATTAATGAAGAAATTAATTACTAGCTAAGTGGAAAAATGAGAAGTGTGATTAAATGGTTAATGGAGGGATTAAGTGACTAATTGGGTGTTTGCTTTATGGGAGCCAATGACATTGTGACACTTGGCAAGCTCACATGTGGAGGGAGAATAGGGAAAAGTCAAATTGAGTTTTTAATTATTTCTCTCTCCTCTCTCTCCCTCATTTTCAGTTGGAGCATGGAGGCATGGGGAGTATCATCATTTGCATCGTCTCCTACTCTATCTCTCTCTCATTTTCTCTCTCCAATTCGTCCTCCATTGCTAGCCAAGAAAAAGAAAGATAAAGCTTGTGATTTGGGTAAGTAAATGGCCTCCATTGCTCAAGTTCTCTTCATTAATGTTGATCCTTGGAGTTAGAGCTTCATTTTGATGTGTATAGTTTGCCTATTGGTGTTGAGTTATGCCACATGAAATTTTGAAGGTTGGTGAATCAAGAAATCTCTTTGGCAAAGTGAAAGAGGTAAGTGAGACTAATCTATCTAACTATGTTTTATGCTAAATGGGTTAGTTTGAAATTTTGGCCTTTTAATCCAAAAATGATGACCACTGAGCTTTTGGCATAGTAATGGTATGTTGAGAATGAATATGGATAGATAGGATTGATTGGGAATTGAATGATTGATTTTAGTGACTTTGGAAAATTTTTGATTTGTGTTGCCCAAAACCAAAGCATGATAATGGAGTAGAATTTGGATAATTCTGATGATTTTATTGAATTCCTTGGATGTTTTTGTATGGGAGTAGCTTTGGTAGAGATTTTAGGTTCATTTAGATCACTTGGTAAAAATTTTGGAAGTGATGTCATACCTTCTGCATTTTCTGGTTTCTGATAGAATCACTCGAGTGATATGGGGTTCACTCAAGTGTAGGATGAATAACACTCGAGTGGTAATAAGTTCCACTCGAGTGCGGTAGTACAAACTTCCTTTCTGCTCTCTGTGTTCTTATTGCACTTCTATAGTCAAAGGCAAGTGTTGCCTCACTTGCAAGTGTGGTGGCACATCAGTCGAGTGAGCTTCCTATCACTTCAGTGCAGGTGTATTTGACACCCAAGACTTGCCTCTCGAGTTGTCACTCTCAGTAATGGTGCAAGAGTGTGCCTTCTTACTCACAGGTATATGGTATTCACTCAAGTGCAATGGGCTATGCTCGAGTGCTTTTGATCCTTAAAAACTCGTGTGCTCTCGGGTTTTCACTTTCTAGACTTCACTCTCTAGTGCTCGAGTAAAGTATTTAGCTATCACTCGAGGGAGGACCAGTGTGCTCGAGTGTTGTAGTTTCTGAAAAGTTCCTTGTGTTCTCAGGTGTTTACTCACTGTTGTTCACTCTCTAGTACCCGAGTGTAGACCGTACCATCACTTGATTGAGGCTTTCTTCACTTGAGGTGAGACCATTCACACTCGAGTTCTCAGTGGAAAATGTCAGTTTTGAGCTTTCAAAAAGGGGATATTGGGGATAGTCTTCCAACCCTTTAGAGCTATTAATAGAGTTATTCATGGGTACTAAAAGAGCAATAATAATAACCAAATTAAGTGTTAAGAAGTCATTGAGAATTGGAATAGCGCATTAACACTTTGTCACTCATTATGAATATAGGATTTGACATTTACCCTACTCGGGAGAGACCGGCGCTAGGACACGCACGGAATGATCAAGGTAGTGACTCTTCTCTCATGTTGTATATGATGTTTTGGTATGCATAACTTGTCATTGAGTTTGTGAACTGTATGTGCCATGGTCCATTACAGCGTGAGCCGTTTAGGGATTGATGCTAGTCATCTCTACCTCGACCGTTGTAGTGCTGTTGTATCGACATGGTCTTTGTGAAGCTGACCCGTGGGTGGTGTGTTGTGAATCCAACCGTAGGCTGTGTTATGCATCTTGCCTATATGGCTTGCGTGTGAAATGCTTTATATGAATCCTAGTTGTGGTGAATATATTGTGTGAACTGTTGTGGTGCAATACAGCGTGAGAAAACGTAAGGGTGACATGAGTCATACCTGCCCTTACCGCTGTAACTGTCGTTGTAGTTGCCATGTGTAACCTCCTTCCGTAATTATATCCGAAATATGTGATTAAAGTGAAATAGAGACCAATAATAAACAAAACCATTTTAAAATCCCATCTTCACGATAGGGTTTTCACAAATATCTTTACAAATCCGATTTACCTGGTCTCATTTCACATTTCAAATACAATCACTTCACGGGTAAATACATTCAATAGATAAACCAGAGTGCACAATATAATAATCCCAGCAATATCAGGTTCACATCGTTACAAAAGGGTTTACAAAGGGCAATACGCCCATATACAAGTTCTCATATGGGGATTGCACAAATCTCACCTCAAATACACATAATTAAATCCTCATCCATATATACAAATATCCAATACAAAATACTCCTAATTATGATAACCAACTATCAGAATGACAACCCGAAGGAGTCCTCATTCCCTTGGTTGCTTGTTCCATCCTCAATCCACCTACCCTAACTAAAATGTTGGTAGGGGAGGGTGGGATTCGAGAGAATCTCAGTAGGAAACAAATACCAATATGCATGCAAGATAAGTGTTTAATGCATGACATGCTTGCAATACATAACTCATGCTCACACAATGACATATCTGCGTGCTCAATGTTTCAACAACATACTCATGGCCATAGCCTAAAAAGAAACAGAGCTACAATCATTCATATATGTTTCACATAATCAAGAAAATCAATACATGCATCAATACCAACACAAATATCATATACATGCAGGAGAGGTAAGTTCCTTACACTTAGTCTTTCCACGTATGCTCTAGCACTGCTTACTCATGATCAGAGCGAATACCGAACCCTATAAACCAAATTGAAGACATAGGGTTAATCTCTAAGCCAAATCATTACTTTCATATCACTTAAAGTTGGTTACCATTCACACCCTTTTGGTGGCTATAATAAGCTCAATGAAAGCCTAAAGGATTGGGAAGTACTAGTTTGGAAATCACCTTTCAAAATCACAAAATGCTGAAAATGGGGATTGGCTGTAGCGAAAAATCCTCTAGCTGCAGCCAAAACGTGCATAGAAGGTTTTTGGCTGCAGCCAAGAATTTCTGGCCGCGGCCAAAATGCACACAAAAACTTTTGCGCTACAGCCAAGGAAACTTCAAAAATTCATAGCTAATTCTAGAAAAATCAAAATGAGGTTATCCTAAAGCCCATTGAAAGCTATTTAAGTTGTATTCTTAGGAAAAATATGAGCCATTACTGGAAAGCACCACAAAACACAGAATTACCCAAAATCCACTACTGCTCCAGAATTAAACCCAATTTCGACCTCAAACTTTGGGCAAACATAAATCCCAGTTCACAAAACGAAATGACACAATTATATGTTTATTTTGAAGCTTAGGATGTGAAATTTAAGACTAGAAAGTTTCATAATTTTATGACATCATTTGCCCATTCAAAACGGCAACACAAACAGACTGCCCAGAACAGAAATTCAATGGACAGATTTCCAGATTTTCACAATTGCTTCCAATGGTTCCCATTTTCACATCAAACACCATTTCCACGTAAATTTTCACAAGGAATCCATTGAAAACACCAAAACATCCAACTTCACATCACATTGACACATTATACCATAGCCACAACATGTCACACAATGTCAAAATACAATGCACCATATTACAATCCTTTCCAACTAAAGTTCCAAACAAATACCAATGGTCATAAAACACAACAAAAGACCATTTGCAACACATTACAAAATGCAATTCCTCTATTTCAAAATCACATAAAATCAGGGCAAAATTCAAAGTTCACAAAGCTCATCCACAAATAACAAAACTTTGATCAAAAGGCTTCAAATACTCATCTCTTCCTTTTTTCCCAAACCAATTCCTTGATTCTTCATCTTTCCAATTTTCCTCAAACCATCAAACACCGCCTTTCACAAATCTAAAACCATAGCAATAAAACTCTCATCACTATGAAAAACATTAAAGAAGAGGTTTTGAGCAATAGGAGTCATCTACAAGGTTAAAATGGCTTGCCTTCACAATGATTCTCCTTCCTCTTTCCTCTTCTATGGCTTGGACATTTTTGAGCTTGAGAAGAGATAGAAAAGATGATGAGATATCAGATTTTAGTCCCTCCTAGCCTATATAACCGACTTTGAAAAATGGAGAGGGAAGAGGAAATGAATTTGACACGTTGACCACATCCTCTGGTTCACATTGTGACACTTGTCACAATCATGCCACACCTCTCATGAGTTCACATGAGCACACTCACATGGAATTCCACCCTTTGATCTCTTGCACAATTCAATCCTAACCATTGATCTTGAAGTTACCAATGAGTTTCTTCTTCGGTAACCGATCAATTGGTCGGTAACTTTATCGTTTTGCCCCTGATTATGGTAATTCTCACTGAATCACCACCAAACACATCATATCTTTCCTTTTAACCATAAAAAGTGCCCTCCCTATATTTTAAGTCAATTTAGAGGTTAATCCTTAATTGAACTTAAATATAGGGTTTTGGCACTGCTCACAACACTAACGAATCACATTTGAGTGCCAAATCACATCATAGTCTCCAAAAGGGTCTATTTATCACTAATCACATCCGTTTTTGGATTCATCATCCCTTAATCACAATTTGGGATCTTACTAAACTTGGGCTTAGCAATCCACTTATTTTAGGCTTATTCTCTAGCCTCAAGTCTCAAAATTTGGGGTATTACACCATGTGTGTATGATGATTTACTTTCATGCCTTATTGTTGTGCATACTTTGAGTGATTTGTTACTACGGGGATTCCTTAGAATCTCACTCTCCCAAAACAATTCTAAATAGGGCCGAAGGATCAAAAGAAAAGCGGGTGACGAAGAGTGGGTAGAGCTCCGGATTGGGAGTGTTTTGATTATTTGGTTATCATGTAAATCATTTTGGATATTTTGTTGGGAATTACATGTATATGTTGGATAGTATTTGTGTAATCCCCTTGTTATGGGAAACCTTATAGGCAATTATGCCTTGTAGACCCTTATTTAAATAATGGAACCTGAGTGTGTTGGAAATTTATGTTGTACTCTGATATGTATGAATGAAATCAACCTGCATAGGCCATTATGTATTGAAATGTGAATATGAGATCATTGTTAATAGGTTTTGAAAAAGTTTTTGTAAACCTTGATTTTAGGGAAGTTTGATTTTGTTTAAGTCCCAAATCGTTTATGGTTTCTAATTCAACCTTAATCAAGCGTTATAAACGGATAGTTTTTAAAAGGTCCGAATGCTCACCTATCACTACCTACCGCAAACGGATAGTTTTCAAATTAGAAGAATAGTCAACTATTGTTGCATTACTCTAACGGACATATTTGAAATGCTTCCAACGGACACTACAAATCATCTATATATATGGAGCATTCAAAGAACAAAGAACAACAATGGAGAATAAGCAATCACATATCGATCAACATACACTTTGTGCTCTGTTTTCTTATATTCATTCATTGTGCTTCAATGATTATATTTTTGCTCTGTGAGAGAATTTTTCATTACAAACTCGATATTTGTTATTGAGACAACTAAGGTTATGGAACCTTGAGTTGGGGATTTCATTACAATGTGTAAGGGGGACTGAGTATCCAAGTGAATGAACTTGCTATGTACTGAGGTGCCAAGAACCCATTGAATCTTAGAGAATATAGTGAAACTCTCAGAGACGCTCTGAGGACTGGACGTAGGTCAAAATGGTTGTGGCCGAACCAGTATAACTCTCGGTGTGCACTTCGGTGATATTTCTCTTTTCTCTCAACTACTTTAAATATTATGTTAATTTTCTTATACGCAACGAAATTTCTGGTATCACCTAATTCAGCCCCCTCTTAGGTGAAACGCTTGCACTAACATTTGGTATCAGAGCATAAGTCTTCTTGTTAACCTTTAACAGCCTAAGAAGGATCCACTGGCAAGCATGGGTAAGGGAATTCTTCTTGATGGAGCTTCTATCACAAGACCTCCGGGTTTCAATGGCGAACATATCTCATTCTGGAAAGCAAAGTTTAGAGTCTTCATAATGGCTACTAAATATGGGCTATGGGATGTGATTCAGAGTAGAAACTATAAACTTGAAAAGATTGTAGATTCATAGATAGTTTCCCAAGACACCACCAGAATATGATGAGAATGACAAGAAACTTATCACACTCAATAGCAAGGCAATTCTAATGATTCAAAGTGCCTTTAGTCAAAATGAACACTTTAGAATCTGTACACTGCCAACAGCTAAAGAAATATGGGAAGCCTTGGAAATAGCTCATGAAGGAATTTCAGGACTAAAAGAAAATAGGATCAATACTCTGGTTACTAAATTTGATTTACTTCGAATGAAATTAGGTGAGTCGATAGCTGAATTTAAACTTAGATATACTCACCTTGTTAATCAACTTGCATCACTTGGAAAAGTCTATGAATAACACAGCCAAGTATGAAAGATTCTGAATATTCTTTCTAAAGACTGGGAGACAAAAATCACTGCAATTGAGGAAGCAAAAGGTGAATCAATGCGATCGGTTGCTTCTCTATTCTGAAGCCTTTATAAATATGAAAGTAAATTAAAGTTCAAACTAGAACTAGAGATATTGGTGACAAGAAGAAAATAGGTCTAGCACAAAAAGCAAAAGAAGAAGAACAAGATGAAGATGAAGAGCTTGACGATGACGAAATGGGTCTAATCATAAAACGATTCAGAAAGTTTTACAAGAAAGGCCAAAGATTCAAAAACTTTTAGAAAGGAGGAACAAGCAATAAAGAACACATAATCTGCTATGAATATGGAAAGCCAAGACATTTCAAATCAGAATGTCAAGAACTGATTCAGAAGAATAAAGAAAAGAGAAAAGGAAAATTCTACAACAATAAGAAAGCCTTTGTATCTGCCATATGGGGAGATAGCTCTTCTGACGAAGAAAGTGATGAAAAGGAAGTAGCCAATATCTGTCTAGTTGTTCAAGAAGAAACAGAAGAAGAGATATGTCTTAAAGCATCCAAAAACAACAAATGGTATATAGACAGTGGATGCTCTAGACATATGACTGGTGATTTTGAAATTTTTACCACATTGCAAGCTAAGGAAGGTGGAAAGGTAAAATTTGGAGGAAATCAATCCAGAAAGATAGAATGAATTGGTGAAATCAAAAATGACAAAGGAATACAAGTCAAACATGTATATTATGTTGAAGGATTGTGCATAATTTGCTGCGTAAGTCAAAGTGCAGATAAAGACAACTGGGTAATATTTGATTCAAAGGAATGTCTAATTATCAACAAGAAAGACTTACAACTTGATAAGAAAAATATCAAGGCAAAGCTCAGAGCAAAAAAGGGAAGGTAACTGCTATACTCTTGATATCAATAGAAGTGATTCTGGAAATTGTTTTCTGAGTAATGCCGATGAAAATTGGTTATGGCATAAGAGACTAGCTCATGTCAACATGCACCAACTAGGAAAACTACTCAAAAATGATTTAGTTCTTGGATTACCCAAAGTAAATTTCAAAAATGATTTGATTTGTGATGCATGTCAAAAGGGTAAACAAACTGAATCTTCTTTCAAATTGAAAAATGAGATATCAACCACCAGATCACTTCAATTATTACACATGGATTTAGTTAGACCAGTAAGTGTTAAGATTCTTGCTGGCAACTTATATTCATTGGTCATTGTTGATGATTTCTCTAGATTTACGTGGACTATTTTGCTGTCATCAAAGGATGAAACTTTTACAGAATTCATTTTTTTTGCCAAGAAAGTGCAAAATGAGAAAGGTTGTCCATTGCAGGTATCATGACAGATCATGGTGGAGAGTTCAAAAATCAAAGCTTTGAAGAATATTGTGATAATAATGGCATTCATAACAATTTCTCTGCTTCAAGGACACCTCAACAAAATGGAGTCATGGAATGTAAGAATAGAGTGTTCACTGAAATGGCCAGAGTAATGTTGAAAGAAAAGAACGTGTCTCAAGTTTTCTGGGCCGATGCAATAAGCACAACATGCTATATTTCAAATAGAGCCTACATTAGAACAAAACTTGGAAAGATACCATACGAGCTATACAAAGGAAGGAAGCCAAACCTTGCTCATTTACACATCTTCGGTTGTAAGTGTTTCATTCATAATAATGGTAAAGATAACTTAGGAAAATATTATTCTAAAATAGATGAAGGAATTTTCCTAGGCTATTCTAATTGAAGTAAAGCATACAAAATTTTCAATAAAAGAACATGTGTTGTTGAAGAATCAATTCATGTTGTATTTAATGAAGTTGAATCCTCTTATAAAACCATTGATGATGAGCACGAAGTTGTTTTAAATCAAGAAAATGGTCAATCTATGTCTAAATCTCTTATTCTAGAAGTTGATCAAACCAAGGAAGAATATCAGTGACTAGGACAGCCTAGAGTCTGGAAATTCAATAAAAGTCATCCCCTAGATCAAGTCATAGGAGATGTGAATGAAGGAATCAAAACTAGAAATAGAATTTTCAATGAAGTTAGTTTTTCTGCTTTTATTTTTGAGATTGAACCTTCCTTCTAACAATAACGAAGCCCTATCAGACAATGATTGGGTTATGCAATGCAAGAAGAACTAAACCAATTTGAAAGAAATTAAGTTTGGGAGTTGGTACCCTGACCTAAGGATCATCCGATCATTGGCACTAAATGGGTATTCAAGAACAAACTTGATGAATCCACAATCATTGTCAGAAACAAGGCAAGATTGGTGGTCAAAGGCTATAATCAGGAAGAAGGAATTGATTATGAGGAAACGTATGCTCCAGTGACTAGATTAGAAGCTATACTAGTACTCTTAGCCTTTGCATGCATCAAAGGATTCAAACTCTATCAAATGGATGTAAAGAGTGCATTTCTAAATAGCTACATCATGAAAGAAGTATATGTAGATCAACCTCCAAGTTTTGAAGATGTAACCAAACCTGACCATGTTTTCAAACTAAAAAAGGCTTTATACGGTTTAAAACAAGCTCCTAGAGTATGGTACAAAAGGCTAAGTAAATTTCTTATTAATCAAGGTTTTGTACGAGGAAAAGTTGATACAACACTTTTTACAAAACGAAAACGTGATGATATCTTAATTATGCAAATATATGTTGATGATATAGTTTTCGGTGCTACTAACAAAATCATGTGCAACGAATTTTTTGAGATAATGCATGGGGAGTTTGAGATGTCAATGATAGGAGAATTAAATTTATTTCTTGGTTTACAAATCAAACAAAGAAAGAACGGAATTTTCATATCTCAAACAAAGTATTTGAAAGAGCTTTTGAAGAAGTATGGATTGGATGAAGCAAATGGAATGGACACTCCAATAAGCTCAACTATTGATGATGCTGATGTCAAGGGAAAAGATTACAATATCACAAAATATAGAGAAATGATTGGATCATTACTTTATCTCACTGCATGTAGGCTTGACATTCAATTCAGTGTGGGTATGTGTGCAAGATATCAATCAGCACCAAAAGAGTCTCATGCTGAAACCGTCAAACGTATCTTTTGATATCTTACTGACACGGTTGAACTAGGTCTTTGGTATTCCAAAGGAAGAAGTGAATATCTAGTTGCATACTCAAACTCTGATCATGAAGGATACAAGACAGACAGAAAGAGTACTAGTGGACAAGGCCAGTTTCTTGGAGGCTCACTTGTATCATGGTTTTGCAAGAAACAAAATACAGTGTCTCTTTCATCAATGGAAGATGAGTATGTTGCAGCATCAAGTTGTTGTACACAAGTAATATGGCTAAAGCAACAACTGCAGGATCTTGGTATTTATTTGAAAGAGATACCAATATACTGTGACAATACTAGCATGATAAACTTGGTAAAGAATCCTGTTCAACATTCTAGAACCAAGAATATTGATGTTAGACGTCACTTTATTAGAGATCATGTCCAAAAGAAAGATGTCAAAGTGATATTCATTCCAACTCATCTTCAACTAGCTGATATCTTCACAAAACCTCTTGCAAAAGATCAATTTTTGTATATTAGATGAGAATTGGGAATGGTAAATCCCAATGAATTGTAATTTATTTAGTGTTTACGAAATGCTAGATACTGTTATTTATTGATGTTTTGATGATTACTAACGGAGTTTCTAGTAATTTGTTTTGTAGGATCATAATATTCTGTTTTAGAGTATGAAAAGCAGAGGTTAACAGAGGACAACTTTACTGAAGGGACAACTTCAAGTAACCAACATTATTGGAGGGACAACTTCAAGTAACCAATATTACTGGAGTGACAACTTGAAGTAATTGAATAGGTTACTCGAGTAGCCACTCGAGTAATGACCTGAAAATTATGACATGGAGCATTAATTCAAAATGAATTCAATGGAAATGACATAATGGTTGGAAATGAACAGTTAGAAGTTTAAGAAACGGATTACCTGAGGGAGGTATCGAGTAAACTTTAAAGCTTACTCGAATAAGGCCTCGAGTGAACCTGGATGCAAATCACAAATGTGCTGAGTTTCAGTTCAAATTTGTCCTAAAGAGCTATCATATAATCGAGGGAATATATATGGGTAATTACAACATTATTCATACCAGATACGCAATTAAAATTACTGCATTTTGAAATTTCTAGTATGATAACTCAAGTAGCTACTTGAGTGATGCTGATGATCACTCGAGTAAGCCCTCGAGTGATGTTATGCCCTAGGTCTATTTCAATCGATACTCGGTCATTTCTCACAAAATTGCCTCAAGTGATTCTCCTAGTGCTCTCACAAAAACTTTTCACAATCATTTTCTCTCCTCATAACCGCCAAACCCCATTGATTTTTGCTTACGAAAACCTCTCAGATTACACAGACTCTTCTACCCTATTTCTTGTGATTGTTGACCCTCTTTTCCAGAAATCTTTGTCATTCTCAAATCACAATGGTGAGGACCAAATCTCCCTATCGTAGTGCTCCTTCTGAGTCCTCTGAACCATATCAACCCTCTGATTCTCTTTCATTTCCACATACCAAGAAATGAATGCTTTCTCCTAAACCAGAAACCAAGCCAAAGGTGAAAAGGGTTGTGATTAAGGAGCCCATTACCACAACAGCTCAATCCAAGAAAAGTTCACCTCCTGGAAGAGGAAAAGGAACAAAAGAACCTTTTCCTCGTCCTTCTGATTCATCTAACACTCCCATATTTTCTCCAAAGCCTTTGAAAGAGCCCAAGATTGATGAGAAGATTACCAAAGTCATGGTAGGCATACTTGAAGAAGCTTTTCAGTCTAAGGGAGCAAAGAAAGGGCAATCTTCAAAGCAACCAAAAGAAAGGGATGAAGAAATCATATTCCCTCCTAAAGGATTCAATATGAGCAAAGTTGAGGAATCTCAGAAGTTCTTGACTCACTTTGCAAGAAGAAATGTGTGCAAGATGCACTACATTGACTACAAGGTTCTTCAAGAGGTATTGAAATTCAATATGAGTCCCTACCTTGATTCCTATATGCCATGGCTATCTGTTAAACTCCCATTTTGCACCAAAATTGTGAGGCATTTTTACTGTAACCTTGAACCTATAAATGATCCTATTAGGAAGCCTATGGAAGAAGAAATGACTTCTAAGGTTAGAGGACAGAGAATTCTAATCTCACGTTCCAAAATCAATACCTGGTTAGGAATAGAGGATCCTCTTGATGATGATTACCCTAATCTTGACTCAAACCAGATATTCTCTATCCTAAGACCTGGTGAGATTGTGGGACCCCTAAATTTCACTCTGAGTAATATGAGTGATTTTCATCGAGTCCTATGGTATATCTGTTCTAGATCTATAGTGAACAAATCCAACAACTACACACATTTCATTAAGAGGGATTTCAGAAAATTTGCCTTATAGATTCTCAAAACACAAAAGGACTTGGGAGAATATATATTTGCTGAGATTAAGAGATATAGGTATGAAGGAAAACCTACAACTCCAATTCCTTGTCCTCAACTTATTTCTTTGTTTCTCAAGGAGAATAAGATTTGGTACCTGGAGAGTAAGGAGCCAATCGAGAGGATAACACCAGTTGGGAGAAATCAAATTGGAAAGATGAATATTGAGATTCCTTTGAAGACTCTTTTATAAGCAAGTCCCAAGAAGAAGAAGATTAAAAATGTAACTAGTTGAATGGATGACACACAATCTTCTGCTCCAGCCAACACATCCTCTCCTTCTTTCTTTGGTGCCACAATGCAAACATTCATAGAGAACATTCTGAAGAGTTTTATATCGACTTTGCAAATACCAATGCTAGTTGGTAACCCATGTGAATGAGAAGATGGGACAACTCTTAGAGAGAATGGATAAGAGGCATGAAGATTTGTTAGCTTAACAACATGCCCAGGGTGAGCTTCTGAGATCCATTATTGCCAGACTTGTTGCTATGGCATCTGGCTCCCCTATTCCTAGTCCTTCTATTATTCCTTAACCAATACCTGTCTCGAAACCTGGACCTTCAATACCTACTGAGCATAGACCCTCTGAGTTTGGACCCAGTAATCTCTTATTCTCTATGTCTGACCTTGACATATCTGAGCCAATCCATATCACCACTGACAATCCACCTCAGCCGTTTAGCCAAAACCCATATCTACTCCCATTGCCTTACCTGCACGCACTAAGGAGGTGCTTGTGTCTTCACCTGTTGCTATAGAGGAAGTAGAAATTACTTCTCTGGTTCCTTACCCATCATCTCCAGTGAATCCTCCAGAGGATCTTCAAACAACCCCAGTGAACCTTCCTGACCCTAAACCATCATCTTCAGATACTTCAAGTTCAGATGGTTCATATGAATCATTGGCATTTCTTGTCACTCCTATCACAGCAGCCAAGCCATCTACTCCTCCTCATGATTGATTCCACCTTTGTGATGAAGACAAAAAGGGGGACAAGAGCCTAAGTGATTTTGTGATCAGTGGCTGAGTAAATGCATAGGGGATATGGTTGTACAGGACTTTATGAAGCTTTTAACTTTGAATTCTATGTTTGATTATGTAATGAATTCTTCTTTATGCAATTTGTTTCTTTATGCCATTAAAGTTAAATTTTATTGAAGTTATATTACATTATGGGACTAATGAGTTTTTGATTGTGTTTGCAAGGTGAACAAGTAAATAAGAACAAAAACTTTGAAAAGATCTTTACTAAGCTATTTCAAAAGAGTTTTTATGTTTAAATTGAACAAAAGATTTCATATGAAAAGTATTTAAGAAGCATATGTTTGAAAACTCAATTTCAAAAACTTTGTTCAAAATCACCAAGTTTTGTCATCATCAAAAAGGAGGAGAATGTTAGATCCCATATGTTTTGCTCATAACAAAGATTGGACTAATGCTAAAAGAAGATATGATAACAAATGAATTTGAACAAAGTAAATAAATGGAAAACAAATCATTACTTGAAGTAAGCTCTGGAGTAATGAAAGAGGACCAATAGATTTTGTCATGGCTTACTCGAGTGACTACTTGAGTAAGGGAAGCTTTTACTCGAGTAACCACTCGAGTAATCATATAGAATATCATCCAGAGAAGCACTGCCAAAATTTAGAAGTTACTCGAGGGGCCACTCGAGTAATCTGCAAAGTTATATGAAATATTACTCAAGTAACCACTCAAGTAACACATGAGAAAAGGCTTTACTCAAGTAGCCACTCAAGTAACCAGGTCAAATATCTTCCAATAGCTCTCGGCCAAGAAATGCAACAATTTACTCGAGTAACCAATGAGAAAAAGGGATTACTCGAGGGAGCACTCGAGTAATCTATAGAGTTATTTGAAGCATTACTCGAGGGGTCACTTGAGTAATCAGGTAAGCAAACTCTTGCCAAGATTTGAATGACAATACTCGAGGGACCACTTGAGTAATCTACAAACTTATTTGATATCTTACTCAAGGGAGCACTCGAGTAACTTGTGAAGAAAAGACATGGCCACTTGAGTAGCCACTCGAGTAATCAGGTATTTTTAAGGTTTGTAATGTATCTTACTCAATGTCTTACCTGAGTAATATTTTATGATATATATTAAATTTTTCTCTGCCATATTTTTTATAAGATTACTCGAGGGACTACTCGAGTAATGAGCATGATCACTCGAAGTAGCCACTCGAGTAATGAAGTCTAGAAAACATATCTTTAATCCAATGTTTATTGAATTACTTTCTATATGATTAACCATTCATTGTATTAGTATCCTAAGTACATTTGCAGAGAAATAATGAAGAAATCATGCCAGAAGTGAAAAGTCAAATACAAGGTCCGAACGCTCAACTACCACTACCTACCACAAACGGATAGTTTTCAAATTAGAAGAATGGTCAACCGTTGCTTCGTGACTCTAATGAACATATTTGAAATGCTTCCAATGGACACTATAAATCATCTTTATATATGGAGCATTCAAAGAGCAGAGAACAACAACGGAGAACAAGCAATCACACATCGAGCAACATACACTTTGTGCTCTATTTTCTTATATTCATTCATTGTACTTCAGTGATTATATTTTTGCTGTGAGAGAGTTTTTCATTACAAACTCCATATTTGTTATTGAGACAACTTAAGGTTATGGAACCTTGAGTTGGGGATTTCATTACAACGTGTAAGGGGGAGAGAGTGTCCAAGTGAAGGAACTTGCTGTGTACTGAGGTGCAAAGAACCCACTGAATCTTAGAGAATATAGTGAAACTCTCAGAGACGCTCTGAGGACTGGACGTAGGTCAAAGTAGTTGTGGCCGAACCAGTATAACTCTCGGTGTACACTTCAGTGATATTTCTCTTTGCTTTCAACTACTTTAAATACTATGTTAATTTTCTTATACGCAACAAAATTTCTGGTATCACCTAATTCACCCCCTCTTGTGTGAAACACTTACACCAACACTAAGTCCAAACCACACTCTTAAATTTTTGTCACTCCTTGGTTTGAAAATTTGTCTAAATACTTATGGGAATTACATATGTTCTTGGTTGATTTTTAATGAATTGATTTGTTATTACTCTTAGAGTTAGCATTTGGATTAGTTGAGTTAATGCATTTTGATTAGGCTAATGTTCAATTGATCTTACTGAATGTGCATTTGAGAGGAAAACCTTTGTTGGAAGGATTTTGAGCCTATTTTTCATTCATTAATGTGTGTTTTCCACCTATTCTAGTATACCTCTTTCAAAATCACATTTTCATTTAAATTAATGAATATGATAGGGGTATTCATTTCATCACCCTTTATTCCAAATACAAACCCTATACACTAATTCATTGTGAACCCCCTTTGAGCTCTTCACATTTCAAAATCTATCATTTATTTCGAAGCATGATGTATACATCCAAGTTGCATTAGATTGACATCCAAATATCATTGAATTGTCATTAATATTGTGGGTTTGAAGAAATGCCATTTACATACATTATATACAGAAAAAAATTAGAAGAAAAATCATGAAAAAAAGAGAAAAAATATCATAAAAAAATATATAGTAAAAAAATAAGAAATAAAAAAAAGGCATTTGTTTTGATTGGCAGGGAGATGTGGTTATTTGAGCTTAAAGAAAAAGAAAAAAAGTGGATGCCATTGTACATATTTGTGCATGCATAATACTTGTTGTTTCATTATCCCTTCCATGAGACCATTTCCATCATTACAACCCTTTTAAAAGTCCTCTTGATTCATGAGTCTAGATGCTACATAATGGTGGAGAGAATAGAATTTCTACAAGCACATGGTAGAACCTAGTCTAGGTGGTTCTAAGTGTAATTTCCTATACGTGTTAGAGGAGTTAAACACTTAAATCCTTGAATGTTCTGTTGTGTACATTTTGTGATTAATCGTGCATTAATTTAGTCTATTTGCATTATCCCATGCTAAGACATGTTAGCTTGACTAGTAATAATTGATTAATTCATTGACTCCAATCTTGAGCATTTGAGGTTTTCATTTGTGTTTAGTTTTGAATTGATTAATGTTTTGCCCAGGAGTGCAAAAGTTTGAGTATGGGGAAATTGACAAATCCTTATTTTATTCTATATTTTCATATTTTATTTAGGGATTTTGTTATAATAATTTAGCTTAAAATGCCTTCCTTTTGCATAATTGGGATTAAGAGTAAATATATTAAATTAGGACTAAAAAGGGTAATTGTCACAAAAATTATAGTTACTCTTAATCATTAATTCTTAAGAAAATTTGATGTTGGATTAATTGCTTCAAATTGTAGGTACATGAAGAAATTGGATTAAGTTTGGAAATAGCAGTTTGGGGTTTGAAATTAAGAAATACCAGAAAAGAACTAGAATTTATTACTACTAAGGACCTAAAATAATGAAATCACAAAAAGGGAACTCAAAACACACCATTTTTGGCAGCTGTAGGTCAGACCTTCAGTTTATTGAGACTTCAATTACTGAGAGCTGGGACACGTGAAATCACAGATAGTGCCCGACCTTCTCAGATTTCTTCTTCCTCTCTCTCGCCGGTGGCTCATCCACCACTATAGGCTACTGGCAAGCATCAGCTCTACCATAGCACAGAAGTAACAGAGCTGAGAGCTAGCATTGACGAAGAGAGCTGCCACAGAATAAAGGAGATTGAGTTGAGAGTGAGGAGCTACGTGCAAAGATGGTAAAAGCTTGGGTAGTCAAGGGCTATTCTTTTTCTTCATCCTTGTTATCATCTCAACACCATCACTGATGACCTTCACCATTTCTTCCCTTCCATCATCCTTTACCGATCACATAGAGCAGAGAAGTAGAGTGTCGTGAGTTTGGAGATGTCAAAGGGAGCTAAAGAAAGAATCGCCACATTACTGAATCTCGTCACCATCTCTAGTCCATTCAATATCAAGCCAACTTCATTTTACTTCCCTGGGTTCTTACTTACTTTTAATAGCCATGGCTTGTTTGATTTTTTATGTCAAAATTTCAGGCGCTGATTTCATTGGTTATAGCTAAAGTGGCAATTATTTCAGTATTTTACATTGCTGGAATTGTGAAATTGTTTGGTGAAATTGTGATGACAAATAGCAGCAGCTGATTTCCTTAGTTCTTAAAGATGATTTGGAGATGGCTTGAGCTCACATGTGCTTCAAAGAGGAGTTTATTTAATCTATAGCTCATTATATTTGTGATTTTTTAGGATTAGGAATTCATTTGTGTAATGAGACTATGATTTTAGTTATGTTGTACTCTATGGATTGAGTTCTTGTGCTTTGGGATTTGTAATGACGATATGTACTCATCAATATATATGGTTATATATATGTTTCCTATGATTCTATTGATTTCTATCTATTTAACATGGTATTGTTTGATAGTTTGATTGAATTGGAATTATAGTTGAACCTAAATGCATTACTTATTCCATAATCACTCTCTAAGGGGGTTTTAATAATACTTAAATAAATGGGTTCATGAGTTTAAGCAGTAGACTCAATGGTAATTGAGGTTCTGTATTTTAGAAAACTTAGATAAACTCATTACACTAAGAGGGCTTAATAGTATTTCAAGAATAGGGGTTCCTCTCTTGAAATGCTAAACTTATTGATTAATGATGTTTGGATTATTGAAGCTTAGTGTATTAATGCCCCAAATATCTTAATTGAGCAAGGATAGCCATTGAAAACCATTTCCAAGAGCATCTTCATCACTTGCATTTTTAACCCATTTCATTCTCTTACATGTCACTGTTTACAACATGTGTATTTGTAGAATGCAATAATGACTCTGAGAATTCTCCAGGGCTTAGTTGTACAAAAAATATCTATTAGCACTGGTGGAAAAATGGCTTTTTAGACTAGTTAAAATTGACCTTTTTAGACCGGTTTTGGATCAGGTCTTGATACAGCCTGTCTAAAAAGTCTGTAACTTTTAAGACCGGTTGTATTGATAACTGGTCTTAAAATAAACCATTTTAAGACTAGTTGTCATAAGCACCAGTCTTAAAAGACCTCTTTTGTGGGCAATACTGAAACATTTTTAAGACCGGTTTTCCATATAACCTGTCCTAAAAGTTTGATTTTTAAGACCGATTGTCCATATTAAGACTGGTTATATGGGAAACCGGTCTTAAAATAACTTTTAAGACCGGTTATATTTATTACCGATCTTAAAAGTATTATAATTTTTTTTATTGTCTGTGATTTTGTTAGTTACCAGAATGCATCCTAAAATTGATACTTCCAATGCCAAACTTATTAAGTGTCATAAGGTGTTCAGTTTGCTTCCACTTACCATTTCCTTTTTCTTTAACCTTCTTATTGGGAACTTGTAACATAACATGCGGCTTGATATATCCTCATGTATTGTGTTTTTTAAAACCATCATATATATATGCATAATTCTTTAAAACAATTGTAGGCCAATGACATGGCTCAAACATATTCACATGTATAAAATTCACATGTATAAATGCATGGTTTCACATAATCACATAAACAACAAACATGTCAATTCATGTAACCAACAATTTTTGCAAAAAAGCTCAAGGAAGAAAAATTCATCAATATATACAAAACAATTCCTCAGTATTACAAGAACTTAGTGTTGTAAAAGTTCATAAATGAATTCAGCATAATAATTGCGAATGTGATCAATATCTTCTTCTGGAAAGGGGTCAGCAAGATCAAACATCTAAACACCAAAGCTAGGCAAAACATTAACTTGCTAACTTAAAAAAGAATAAAAGTAATACAAAATTTTTGAAATATATATACATTTACCTCTTGAGTAAATTCCGTCATGCCTAGGGTAATAATATTATAAATGTGTCTCAGAACATACAACCCACACAAGTTGAACCCCAATGGTTGCCTACGGGCCTGAAAAATAACATGATATCATTAAAACAAGTATAAAATTAATGCATGACTTATTATTGAATACATTCTTAAAACAAACCAATATGTAACTAACCTTTGGCAAGATCTATGTAGGGTCTTTTAGGTCATGGGTATGCCTACCACAACAAGCATGTAGGAATGTCTATGTAGCCCTATATCATCAAAATCACAAAGGTTACTTATTTACAAATTCCAAAAATTTTGCACATGAAAGGTAGTTACAATGAAAGAAAACTTATGAGTTTATGGTCTTCTTCAATTTACTCCCTGGCTTGCTGTGGTGGAGGGAGCATAAGAGGATGACAGTATAACTCTTCTTGCACAATATAACCAATTGCCAATGATCACTGAAAAAAGGAAAGACTTTAAAGCAAATATAAAACATTACATAAATTATGAAATATATATTTGTTTCTTACCCATGCACATATGGAGCCAAGAAACACTCAATTGGGGTTTCACTACGCCTCCCCGATAAGTATGTGTCTGATAGTAGCATGGTCCCTCTGTCATATATTTGAATTAGGCATAGGAATACAAATTTATCGGTTTTGCCAGAGGAAACCAACGTACGATGCATGGACCTATAATAATGCAACCACATAAATCAAAGTTTAATGGCATAATTTGTAAAATATTTTACTTTAAAAATAGTTGGACAATTGAAATCGTAAGCTATTGTTAAGGAGCTACCAAGAACATTAAATCATCCCTCTCAAGATAGTATTGCACCCCTGACTTGCCAATAGATAACTCAATAAGTCAATCTCTTGTTAGAAAGGATGTATCATATGCCATCAGAATCACTTGCTGAATGACATTCAATGGAGGTTGTGAAACATCTTAAGTGGAGGGAGGTGGAGGTGGAGGTAACGGGGCTGTGATCGGGGATTCCTCAACTCGATCAAAAACAAGGTTCTTTGGCCACAAGATGAAAGAGTTGAGGACATCACTCACAATCTTGAAGTCATATGCGGGGATAGGGAGAGGTACATCTGCAACGATCACCTCTTCAACTGCCACTCTGACTTGATCATCCTTTATTTCTTAGTAGTGGACAGTCGATTCCAAGTTGTGCACACTTGCCCGTGCAACTAATCATTTCAGAGGATCCTCCATAAACAAGTCACAAGCTTCACCAATTTCTTTTCCAGGGCCCTCTGATGACTGACCAATACAACTCCCTTTAGTGCTCTATTTAAGGTTAAGGGAATATGCTTGGGGAGCACTGGTTTCTGCTTGTCTTGTGCTCGTTAAGATAATCCATTCCTCCTTCATCTTGCTAAACATTTCTTCAAATCGTGCATCAAATGATGCTTCTGCCTTGGCCCTAGCTTTCACCCTCACAGTGGCCAATATATGCTCCATCTCTTCCCTAATCACCATACTACTTGAGGAATGACGTGGGGGTGCTTCAAAGTAATCCCTTATGCTTACCCCGCCCCCAACTCCCCTAACATGGCCGGGATGCTCGTGTTGTCTTGTAGCAATGGTCAGAATGTCATTTCTCCTATCCGACCTAAATGAACCCTCAGCTTGGTTTTTTGAAGCTCCTCTTTAAGATACGTAAGACAAACAGAAGTAATGAATTTTTGTTTACTCACTAATTAATAACAACGATAATATTTACAATTTTTTCACCAACTATACGAGCTTGTTCACTCGTATAAGACCCGCTCCTCTTTTGGTGTGCGAACTTCCACATTTCTTTGCAACGTATTGGAGATGGTAGAGAAAGAAGAATAAAAGGATTAGATTGAGCTACTTCTTCCAATCTCTTCTGTTTGGCCACCAACAAGTCTTTTTTAGCCTAACCCCCACGAGACATTGTATGGGGGCAATCATTCTTTCTTCCATTCTCTTGCACCTTTTGCCTTTTTTCCTATGAATAAGAAATTAAAAAAAAAAAAGATTACAATCAATAAATTAAAGACAATTCATAAGTAAATAAAATGCAAAATATGTCAACTTACCAAAGCTTCTGAAGTAGTCCGAAGCCATCTAAATTCTTGCCAAGTGTGTTCGTCAATATAAGAATACTTGTCACATGGATTAGGACGAGGCTTACCTTCTTCCACCTCGATGTGCACATAATTGTTGGCTAGAGTTGTCTTAAACTTCCTCCAGCATTCATCACAATACGTCATTGTCTTATTATACAAGATTTCACTCTCAGGAATGTCATAAGTGAGCTGGATAGTTTCCCAAATATGTTGCTTCACACTTTTATGCACATTTCTCTACTCCTCTATCAAGATGCTAGGCTTGTTGCATGCTAAAAGGCCAACAAAAATCCTATACCGGCTTGCATTAGGCCTAATTGGTTTTCAATATCTATCAAACTCAATCGGAATCTTTTCCCTGGTTTTCCTATTGAGGGGAATGTTTCTCAATCGGGTGCCTCTTCTACCCCTTCGTATGGGCTGGTTACATGGCTCACTTTATTCCTGGCTCAAAGCATTGCTAGGCTCGCTTTGATTAACATTAGTTGGATCCATAGTACCCTCACTAGGACGGCTCATTATCATCACTTTAAGGACACTATTTAAGAACAGTAATGGTTTAAGGAAAATTTGTAGAGACTATGATGGTTTAAGGATAGTAAATAATTTGGGGGCTCCTGTTATTCCAATAAGACTCTACAACACTTAATACCATAACAAGGCACACTCTACAATGGAATCGTACAAAAGCAATTCCCAAGTTATACAAACATGAACAAATAATTAATTGCAATGCATAAGTTGATAGTCAATCTGCAGCACTTCCTTTTTCAAACATATAGCATTTGAGCAATAAAAAACTACTATTAAAATGACAATTCATAGACAAGGTGATAATTAATTGCAGTGTACAAGTTGATAATCAATATACAACACTTCCTTTTTCAAACATACAACACTTCCAACTAGAGATCATGGCAATTCATAGATCATGGCAATTTAATGATAATGCAAATTCAGTCCACCAGCAATGACAAAACCAAGTAGAACTTAAAGTTAAATTAGAGATCATGGCAATTCAGTCCACCAGCAATTCAATCTCCCAATTTCATGTGAAGGAAACAAGCCAACAATAATAATGCAACTCTTAATTAATTAAAAGAAATTGATTGAAAAACTTGTCTGTTTAAGTCAAAAAATACCTGGAGTTCAAGCTTGAGGAACAAAACCAGGGGAGACAAGCAACGGCAACAAGGGAATACAATCAATAGTATGCCTGCATCGACTGATAGCGTTGGTAAAGAACAAAGGAGAGACGTGGGAAGGAGGAGTCTAACAAAGAAACCCAGGGGAGGAAAGAAAATAAGGTTGAGAGAGAAACCAATCAGAGGGAATAAACGCAAGGCCGTACGGTAATGTATTCAACTGTACATCTACGTTAATGGCGGTGAAGGTTAAGGACGAAGGTGAGAAGTAGAAAGGAGGAGCTGCAGCGAAGGCATGAACCGAGAAAGGGTTTTGCAAGATGTGCTTGCACTATGAAAAAATTGTGGTTTAGTTGTGGTTAAAAGTATGTATTTGTAGCGGTTTTAACCGCTATAAACATAATTAGTAGCGGTTCAAGGAACGGCTACTAAATCCACTTTTGCAAGTGTATTTGTAGCAGTTATTTTTAACTGCTACTTAAGGAAAAAAAACCGCTACTATATTTGTAGCGGTTAATTAGCACTGCTACAACAATCTCAATCTAATGAACCTTTTCTTGGTAATTTGTAGCGGTTATATAACCACTATAAATTCCAAACCATGAATATTAGATGACGAGAAATGAAAATAGAAATTTATCATGAAATTATAACCGCTACTAAAGTGAATTTAAATAGGGTGGGAATTATTAGTAGCAATTACATAATCGCTACTAAAGTAAATTTAAAAGGGGTGGGAATTATTAGTAGTGGTTACATAACTACTACTAATTTCAATAGAAATTCAAATTTTACACCAAAAATTTAGTCTGTCTTTTGAAAAGTATATTTGTAGCGGTTATAAAACCGCTACAAATGTTAAAAAAAATATACAATTATCTGTTTCCATTTTTTTTAATATCAAATTAAATAGTTTATTATTTTAATAGTTTAACTAATTTAATTAGTTTATTATTCATGAGTTTAGGTCATTTATAAATTTAAAGGAGTGATTTAACTAAATTAGATAAGTTTGAAAATTGTATTGATAATATTATTGGGGATACATAGATAATGAGGAACTATTATGTTGTCTGCTATAATGTGATTATGATTATGTAAATAAATATCTGAGAAAGAAATAGTGAGAATAAATATTATGCGAAAGAAAAAAAGTATTGAAATAAATTATTTAAAATTTTAGTACCATATTTGATCACCATGTTGAGCTCCTCAGCTCATAGAAAAAAAAAGTGAAAATGAGAGAAGATGAAAGAGAGGTAAGGTGGAAAGAAATGGGGGAGTGTTTGAATTGAGATGTGGTTAGGTTATTTACAGGGATCTGCTTGAAACTTGTAGCGGTCAGTGTCACGGGTTTGTAGCGATTTTAGTTTTGTAGTGGTTATTGTTGTTTTTTGTAGCTGTTTTATAACTGCTGCAAATATTTTCTTAATTTTTTTTAAAAAAAACATATTTTTTTAAAAAAAATCATAATTTGTTTGATAAGTCATCCACACCATCCCTACAGAAATTATATAGAAAAATTGTTAGAAGTGCTTTTTTGTTAAAAACATTTAATTAAAATGATATGAATTTAAAAAATGCACCAAACTATAGGTAAATTGTGATGGCCTTCAGGGAAAAAGTTTTCAAAATTTGCGGGCTGAAACGGCTAACTCTCATAGGCGATGTTATCACTATCACCCATGTCGTAAAAATCTCGAGGCTTTAAATGAATAACCACGTGCCAATCCCTATGTCTCTCGTCCTCAATATAATAAACCTGATGTGCCTCTAAGGTAAGAATATACGGTTCATCATCTTGAGAATGACCAGTGTGAATTGACAGTGAGAAATTTATCGATGTGATGCCTAAGTTGTCAGTTGTGAGTCCCCAGAAGTAGTGGTATTTTCCCACAAACACTTGAATAGCGTAACAGTGAAACGACCTTGGTAATTAAGTTCCATGACATCAAAAAGCTTTCCATAGTAAGGGACACCTCTGAATTGCATGTTGGCGTTACTACTACTCACATAACTCCTTATCCTAAAGGTGCCATAAACACCCAAATTTTGAGTTTGCAATCCTTGATCTCATGACGCCATGCAAAACTTGAAACCATTGACATTGTAAGCTATAAACCTTTTTGCATGGTCAAGAGGGCCGATTACGAGAGCTCTAAAGTTTGGTGAGTGTAGGTTGTGGTCATTCAGTATTTTGCGCGCAAACCAGCTTAGGAATTCTCTGTGGACCTTTTTGTCAACTTTGGAGGATGTTTGTGTATGGATCCTAAGTTAATGCTTAACATGACTTCTGAATTCCCTACAATTAATCATGGGAATGCGATAGTAAAATGAAAGTGAAAAATGTTATGAAAGATCTAGAATAACATGTGAGTATACAATTCTTACTGTATGAAAGGTTCAACTTAAGTGCAATTAATCAAGACATGTCTATATGCTTGCAACTTCTTAGTTGTCGTTAGTTTGAAGTTCTTAGTTCCTCCAATTGGTTTACCAACACAAGGGATAAATTCTTCTGATATTGGCATAGATTCAGGACAATCATCTACACAAGGCGATCGGTTGAAGGCGGTCTCAATTTCATCAAAGTATCTTGAACAGAAATATAGGACCTTATACCCTATATAACCTTCAGCTATAAAACCTTCTGGCCAAGTCTTATTCCTTAAGTAAGATTTCATTTTCCCAAGAAACCTATAAAGTGAAGATAGAAAAAATGATACAAAATGCTCAAAAAGGTGACTAACAAATATAAGAACTATTAATGATGCACATATATAAAATGAGTACCTCTTAATAGAATACACCCATCAATATTGAACTGGGCCGGTGAGCTTTGTTTCATGAACAAGGTGGACTGTAAGGTGAACCATCATAGTGAAAAAGGATGGAGGAAAGAGCATCTCCAAATGACAAAGTGTAAGAATAATTTTGTACTGTAGCTGATCGAGCTCCTCAATGATCAAAACCTTGGAACACAACTTCTGAAAGAAAGAACAAAGTTCCGCCAAAATGATTGACACATCAGGAGGAAGTACATTCTTTATAGCCAGCGAAAGCAACTGTTGCATATGCACATGTGAGTCATGACTCTTCAGACCAGCAACCTTTCAAGCCTGCATGTCAATACATCATGAAATGTTGCTTGAATACCCATCTGAAACTTTATTTTCTTTAACATCTTGAGGAAGATTTCTTTGTTTGGTTTTGTGATGGTGAACTTTGCCAGCTGAAATTTTTTATGCTCATATGGCCACCCGTCTTCATGAACTCCCATGGCACGTAAATCTTTCCTCACTTGAAGATGATCTTTTGACTTTCCCAGTTCATTAAGCAATATATGTAGTACATTGTCGCATACATTTTCTTCAATGTGTATGACATCAAAACTCTGGCAAAGTAAATTAGAATTCCAATATGGAAGAGTGAAGAAAATGCTTATCTTTCTCCATTGTTGAGGCATATAAGTCTTGCCGCTCTTTCGGCCTGCTTGTGCTGCATCATCACTTTTTTTGAACTCGAATTCAAAATCCTCAAGCTGCTGTAAGATGTCTGCGCTGGATAAAGTCTGAGGTGGCCCTCTTGTTTCTAGTTTCCCACTGAATCGATTCCATTGCAATCTAAACTTGTGCCTTCCCTTGAGAAACCTCTGATGCCCCATAAAACACCACTTCCAACTGTGGGGAAGGCGCACTATGTCAGAGTAAAAAATGCAAGCAGACAAGCAGAGCCAGTATGTATATTCCACCCGGATAATGTTCTAAGGCCAGGAAAGTCACTAATTGTCCACATCAAGGTTGCACACAAGTTGAAAAATGTCTTCCCGAAGGCGTCATATGTCTCAATACCGACATTCCACAGGTCAAGCAATTCCGTAATAAGTGGTTAGAGATACACATTGATGTAATTACCTGGTGCCTTTTTGCCTGGAATGATCATAGAAAAAATGAAAGAGCTTTGTTTCATACACATCCAGGTGGTAAATTATAAGGAACTAAGACTACCAACCAAATACTATAACTTGTGCTAAGATTCCCAAATAGATTGAAACCATCGGTTGCCGAATCAAGTTTAACATTTTGGGGGATAGCAGTGAAAGATGGAAAGTCTTTGTCAAACATTTTCCAGGCGTCAGCATCCTGAGGATGTTGTAATTTATCATCTTCATTCTTATTAACCTCATGACACCTTATTCGCTCCGTCGTTTTAGACGACATAAACAATCTTTGTAAGCACAGCTTTAAAGGGCAGTATCTAAGAATCTTTGCAGGTTTCTTCTTCTACTTTTTCTCCTTTCAAATTATCTTGTACCTCGATATATGATATCGCCTACAAGTCTCCCTGTTGTCATCGCCTCCCTAATACAACATACAATCGTTGGGGCTTGCATCAATTTTTTTATAGTTTAAGCCCAATCTGTTAATAATCTTCTTGACCTCGTAGAATATTGTGGGAATCTCAGTGTTGGGGAATGCATCTTGTAATAATTCCAGCAACATCGACATCCCTTGTTTGTGATTCCACACAAGCACTTGATATGATACAACTTGGTTAAGAAAGATAATTTAGAGTATTTTCGACAACTTTGATATAAAGGACGATCTACTTCATACATCAAGCTGAAAAAATCTCGAGCGGCTTCATTTTGCATGAACACCAGCTCTGAGCCCTGCACTTCTTTGTTGAAGGTGTCGTCATGAACACCAAATGCATCACGCACAACATCATTAATAGGATCATCTTCATCTAGTTGAACTCCTACTTGTGAACTTCGAGGAAGAGTATCATCATATATATCTCATACTGGCCTTCTCATCATGAACTGCCTATAACGAATAGTCTTCCGGGAAAGGCTTCAAAAGCAAATATTCCTTAACAACATGTCGTGCATGCCACTTCTTGAACTTGCATCTCTGACACAGACAGACGATCTTGCCATTATAGCTGGCATGAGTGAATG
This sequence comes from Inga laurina, assembly GCA_963855925.1. Lineage (NCBI taxonomy): Eukaryota > Viridiplantae > Streptophyta > Magnoliopsida > Fabales > Fabaceae > Inga > Inga laurina. The sequence goes on from OY979708.1 coordinate 33,651,965, forward strand.
AAAAATCCAAGAAATTGTTAAATCCGTACAAATATTCTGGAGAATTACATGGCAACCTGATCCATGACTTATCCATAACTACTAGTGAGAGAGAAGAAAGTATAGTGAAGAAGATAAGTGAATAGAGAATTACGAATTCCTGGAAGCTTATATTCTGATATTCCAACGTTTAATATTTTGTAGCGATTCAGAACTGCTACAGTAACCACTACCGTGTTACAAATTTGTAGCGGTTAAATGAGTAAAACCACTACAGTAACCGCTGCAAATTTTCAAGCCATTGGAATCAAATTGAAGAATTTATTTTAATCTTGTAGTGGTTCTATAACAAAATCGCTACTAATATATATTCGTAGTGGTTATAAATTCTTAACCGCTATAAATTTCAAGTGGTAGAAGAATTTCAAATTTCAAATATTTTTACTTTGAAGCGGTTATAAGAAAAAAAACCACTACAAATATTGATGACTGCCGGCCAATTTCAAAACAAACATTTGTTTTCAATTTGTAGCGGTTATTGGTATATTTGTGGTGGTTATTACTATAGCGGTTATTTCAAAACAAAGTGAGGGGAAATTCAAAATTGAAATGTTGAATGTTTGTAGCGTTTATTACTATAACCGCTACAAATATTCAACATTTCAATTTTGAAATTCCCTCCCTTGGTTCATTACATTTGTAGCGATTTACACTCATAACCGCTACAAATTGAAAACAAATTTGTAGCGGTTTTTAACATTAACCACTACAAATATATTTCAATTTTTTTTTCAATATTTGTAGCGGTTTTCTAATAAAATCGCTACAAATATATATGATTAATTTTTTTTGTGGTTAGTTTTAAAAATATAAATAAGACTGTTGTAAATGCAACACGAATTTAACAAGGCTCTAAAAATATAAATATAACTATGGTAAACGCAATAAGAATTTAAGTTCTGAAAATAAAATATCTAGGTTTATTTACAAATGTTTCAAAAAGAAAAAATATATATGTCTTAAACTAAGTAGTAGGAGGCTGATCATCTGGTTCTCCGTCAAGTGGGGCTCCCTCAGGTGCTGCTAGATTGGGGTGCTGGGCAGAGTTAACAGCACCATCCTCATCAGCAGGAGGAGGAGGAGGAGGCTGGACGATGAACCGAGGGACAGGGGGAACCTATAGATGCTGCTCGTCTGGGAACAGGCGACTCCATGGCTCCATGACTGCTCGAGCATAAAGTTTGTGATATCGCACCACTTCGTATGCTGAGCGTAGTAGAAATCAACCTGCTGCTACATCCACTCTTGCTATTTTATTAAACAATTACTTATTAGTATTTTTCATAATAAAGTTGGTTTATAAATAATATAATAATGAAATCACTTACAAGGGCCACCTCTGCCTGCTAAGAGGTTGGAGTCCCATCACGATGTCTATGTGTGATAGCGAACAACTCCCCGTAGTCCATCTGACGATTCTCCTGTTGTGCCTTCCTCTCCTAAAACAATTACAAAATTAAATTAGTATTATCAAAACAAAATACTAGATTTATAATATGAAATAACTAGCTAAAAGTAATTGATAGTGTGAAAAGTTACCAACTCGCTATAAGTGACAGTAAAGGTCTTCGATCCTGCTGTGTGGTGGATCGTCTGCTGCCCATAACACCTTGTGTTCCTCTGAGAAAGTGCCTAAAAAAATAATATTAAATGTATTAAAACAATATAAAACATTTATAATTAACAAAATCATAAAATTAATTAAATTTAAGTTTAAATTATAATTTAATAATTATAAATTGGAAAATTATATATAATTAATCTAATAAATACATTACTTGCCCCTCAACGCTCCTCCTGAACTGGACGAAACTCACCCAATCGTTCGGTGGGACGCCGTTCGGGATATTCTCAATCAGCTTATGTAGAGGAATCGTCCCATCCTTATCCAGTCATCACCCATCTTCATCAATATGTACCTCTTCCAGTTGGCTCGGACAACAAAGCATAGCTGTAAAAAAAATTAAATATGACTAATTACAAATAAGACAATTAAAAATATTAATTAAATAGAATTAATTACAAAAAAAAATATACAATAATTAAATACTATTAATTACCTGCACAACCTCCTCCCACGCCGAGTCCTTTAGTCCCTTCAGAACATTCCTCCACATCCTGAAGTGAAGGGGGAACCATATCCAATTCGATTCCAAGTTGTTCAGGAAGTGGTCGAATAGGTGACCCCATTGTTGATAGGCTGGTCTGTGCCCTCATTCTATAGCACTATAACTCGTAGTGTCTGGTCCATGCTATTCAGACCAGTCACGTCCAGCCTCCTTGTGGACACGTTCCTCTATATAAATTGTAATTCAAATTTAACATTTTGAATTTAAATATATAACTTATTAAATAAAAATATATATTTACTTGGACCTGCACCTCAAACCCAATAGACTGTGAAGATTACCCTCATGGGTTGTTTTGGTCCCGTGCCTCCTCCTTATCGAGGAATTGCTCCATCTCTTTTATCTAAATCCGGATCTCGAAGTCCTCATTCACGTCATAGTCATCGACACTGATTTCTCTCTGTCCCAGATCAGGCACCTCTAGTGCAGTCATCTCTTATGGGACCGTCTACTGTGGCTGTGGTAGAATTGACTCCTGTGGCTGCTGTGGGTAGATGGGTTGAAATAGTGTGGTCGCCCTCCCTCCACTCTGCCCCCTCCTCTGCTACTGTTACCCCGCAAAATTGATCTGGGGACCTCGGGCTCCTTCCCCTTGTCCATCCCTGAAGCCATATCAACTACAAAAATTCAAAAAAAAAATCAATTTAGTCATATTTACATGTAAATTTATAATAAAAATAAAAATAAAATAAATATTGTCTGTACCTCAAGTGATAATAAGAAATGGCAGAGAGAAAACTCTCCGACAGATGTAGAATGCTCAAACTTGAAGGAAAACTCTCAGAGAAACTTTAGAAAACAAAATGGCCAAATAGGAAAAAGGAGAGGTGACACCCTTTTTATAGTTGTAGATTTTCTAGCAGTTATTGAAAAAACCGCTACATCAACCACTACAAAAAAGATAGGGCGGCAAAACTTTGTAGCGATTATAAAACAACCGCTACAAATGTAATGACCTTTGAAGTTTTGTAGCGATTATGAAAGCGTAACCGCTACAAATGTGATGACTTTTAAAGTTTTGTATCGGTTCTTGAAACATAACCGCTACAAATAGGCAACCTTTGGTATTTTGTAGCACTTCAATTCGTTGTAACCGCTACAAAAAAACCGATACACTATTGGCGTGGCTTGGTGGCGCCAAGTGGCGTGAACTTTGTAGCAGTTTATTTGTTGTAACAGCTACAGACTAATAGCGACAAATTTTGGCAGGAAACTCACCATATTTGTAGTGGTTTTTTCCTATTAACCGCTACAAATAACGTCGCTAATCTATCGTGCCACTTGGCGTGTAAGTTGCCGCTACAATATTGTAGCGGTTTTTGTTAAAACAGCTATAAACTTTGGGCAAACATAAATCCCAATTCACAAAACAAAATGACACAATTTATATGTCTATTTTGAAACTTGGGATGTGAACTTCAAGATTGAAAAGTTTCAGAATTTTCTGACATCATTTGCCTATTCAAAACGGCAACACAAATAGACTGCCTTGAACAGAAATTCAATGGATAGATTTCTAGATTTTCACAATTGCTTCAAATGGTTTCCATTTTCACATCAAACACCATTTCTACACAAATTTTCACAAGGAATCCATTGGAAACACCAAAACATCCAAATTCACATCACATTGACATGTTATACCATAGCCACAACAAGTCACACAATGTCAAAATACAATGCACCATATTGCAATCCTTTCCAACCAAAGTTCCAAACAAATACCAATGGTCATAAAACACAACAAAAGACCATTTGCAACACACTACACATTGCAATTCCTCCATTTCAAAATCACATAAAATCAGGGCAAAATTCAAAATTCACAAGGCTCATCCACAAATCACAAAACTTTGATCAAAAGGCTTCAAATACTCACCTCTTCCTATTTCCCAAACCAATTCCTTGATTCTTCATCTTTCCAATTTTCCTCAAGCCATCAAGCACCTCCTTTCACAAATCTAAAACCATAGCAATGAAGCTCTCATCACTATGAACAACATTAAAGAAGAGGTTTTGAGCAATAGGAGTCATCTACAAGGTTAAAATGGCTTACATACCTTTACATTGATTCTCCTTCCTCTTTCCTCTTCTATGGCTTGGACATTTTTTAGCTTGAGAAGAGAGAGAAAAGATGATGAGATATCAGATTTTAGTCCCTCCTAGCCCATATAACCGACTTTGAAAAAGGGAGAGGGAGGAGAAAATGCATTTGACAATTTGACCACATCCTATGGTTCACATTATGACAATTGTCACAATCTTGCCAAGCCTCTCATGAGTTCACAGGAACACACTCACATGGAATTCCACCCTTTGATCTCTTGCATAATTCAATCCTAACCATTGATCTTGAAATTACCAATGAGTTTCTTCTTCGGTAACTAACCAATTGGTCGGTAACTTTACTGTTTTGCCCCTGATTATGGTAGTTCCTCCTAAATCACCACCAAACTCATTTTCTTATTCATGTACGCTATACATACGCCCTCCCCCTTATTTTCATTCAATTTAGATGTTAATCCATAATTGAACTCAAATACAGGGTTTCGGCACTGATCATAACCCATTTGAATCACATTCGAATCTCAAATAATATCGGATTCTCCAAAAGGGTTATTTATCACTAACCACATCCACTTTTGGAATCATTAACCCTTAATCACAATTTGGGATCTTGTTAAACCAAAGCTTAGCAGTCCATTTATCTCAGGCTTATTCTCTAGTCTCAAATATCAAAATTTGGGATTTTACACGAGCGGTTGAAGCCGGCGATATTAATGGTGTTGGTTTAGTTGACATACGCCGGCATCAATGTGATGTACAAGCTCGCCGTGGCCGACGCCATGAACCTGAGAATCGTCTTTGCTTATCGCTATATGTTCGCCACCACTTTCGTTGCTCCTCTTGCTCTCATTCTAGAAAGGTTAATTCATTTCTGTTACACACACACGTTAACATTATTTATGTCAGTTTGTCTTTGAATCGGTTCTGTTTTACATATATACTACTACCTTTTTAGTTTATAATATAATAATATGATTCTTCGTACTTATGTGTTGCTATGTTTTGAGTTCGTCAAGAATACACACCACCACAAAACATACATGGGTGTGTGTTTGTGTGTGTTACGATGTTTATGTCAGAGTTTGTCTTGAATTGGTGTGCTGAACATATATCTTTATTCTTTTATGATACTCCTCTCGTACTCGATCACTTTGTAATTCAAAATTAACCATATAGTTGCTCTTACCACTACAAAAAAAAATCACTTTCAGCGGCGACATTTGGCGGCGACTTTTAATGTCGCTGCTGAAAGTGAGACTTTCAGCGGCGACTTTTAATGTCGCCGCTGAAGGTGTCACTTTCAGCAGCGACACTTTTGTCGCCGCTGAAAGTTAGACTTTCAGCAGCGACATTGTTTTGTCGCCGCCGAAAGTGTGTTTCAGCAGCGACTTTAGTGTCGCCGCTAAAAGTGTTGTTTGAAATAAAAAAAAATTTTCAAACACTTTCAGCGGCGACTATTAAAAGTCGCCGCTGAAAGTGAGTTTCAGCGGCGACTTTAGTGTCGCCGCTGAAAGTTTTTTTTGAAAATTAAAAAAAAAAAATTAAAACACTTTCAGCGGCGACTATTAAACGTCGCCGCTGAAAGTGAGTTTCAACGGCAACTTTAATGTCGCCGCTGAAAGTATTTTTCATATTTATTTTATTAATATTTTTTAAAAATAATATTTATAAAATTTAACTATTAATTATTAAATAATTCTATTTAACCTTAATTATTAAAATTATATTATTATTTATTAATATTATATTTATAATGTTTTATTAAAAATAATATTTATGATATTAAATTATTATTTATTAAGTAATTTAATTAAAAATTTTTTAAATTTAAATATATCAATATTTTTTTCATTTTTATTTAATTTTTTGTTACTTTTAATAATATTATATTTAATTAATAATTAATTATATGTATATAATTAATTAATTATATGTATGTATGTTTATATATATGATAATATTATATATATATATAATAATATGTAATAATATAACATAGGTTCATTTCGGCGCAACTGGTAGAGACTCGCGCGCTAAGGCATCAGCTCTCTGAGGTCGCGGGTTCGAACTCGAGGAGAGTCACATGGAGGAATTATGAGGAGGCGACATGTGGCAGCACAACGAGGCAACACGTGGCAGCACGAGGAGGTGACTCATGGCAGCACGGGGAAGCGACACGTGGTAGCACGGGGAGGAGACACGTGGCAACTGCAAATTAAATTTTTTAAAAAAAAATCGAATTTTTTTAATAAAAAATTTAATTTTTTGAATTTTTTTTAAAAAAAATTAACACTTTCAGCGGCGACAAAAGTCGCCGCTGAAAGTATACTTTGAGCGGCGACAAAAATTGTTGCCGCTTAAACTTTCAGCGACAGTCGCATAGGCGGCGACTTTTTGTCGCCGCTGAAAGTCTTTCAGGGGCGACTTTTAGACTTTCAGGGGTGACAAAAGTCGCCGCTGAAAGTCTTTTTTTTTTTTGTAGTGTACATATAGAACCCGAGGAGTGTTATAACGATATAATTCTTCTCTTATCATGTTGCTAGATATATTATGAGTTTGTCATTAACATTGGTATTATTTTCCACGGTGGTCAGTTTTATTTTTTATACACTGAGGTTTTTTGATAAATACATGTGTCTTTTTATTAGAGGTGATCTTATTCGAAGCATAATCAGGGGCTACTTTTGGTGTTTTTATGAACATGAATTTTAAATAAAATAAAAACATATATTAATTACATGCATGCAATAAAAAATACTTTTCTTGATAATAAAGTTGGAAATACCCTTGTAAGAGATAAGGTGGTAGTGTGGTAGAGATATTTATTGAAAGTCATAATCATATAGGAAAATGGTTACCCACACAAACACACACTTTAGTTAGTTCAAATGCTTAGCAGTTCAATGTAAAACCTATAAATAAAATCTATGAGATTTTTTCCCCGTTAAATGAATTATTTATGGTAAATAATTGTTTGCAGGAATAAAAAACCAAAGATGACTTGGAGCATACTTTTTCAGTCATTTCTGTGCGGGTTTTTTTGGGTATGCATCTATCCAATCGTTAATGATTAATGATTATTCAGGCCATAAAAAATAGAAAAAATGACAGAAAAATAATTTTAAAATTGTAAAATCCCAAATCAGGTTTATTATTAAGAGTTGACAAGGGAATGACGAGACTTGATAAGCAATTCACAACTTATTTTTTGGGAAAATACCTGATTTGAGATTTTGCAATTTCAAAATTCTTTTTATATCATTTTCTCTAAAAAGAATAATTGATAATTATTTTCCATATGTGTTTCTGGTTATCAGGAAATATACTGCATCCCATCCTTTTTATAAGACACAACAGAAAATTATTACATTTGTTTTCATATTACTCGTATTGAATATACCTGGTCTATGTGTTTTCAAATTTGATTCTTCAAGTATTCAAATGATAAGTTTAATAAGAGTACACTTAAAAATTTTATTAGTTTCTTAGACAGAGAGTTAATAATATTTTAATCCTAATTATTAGTTTCAATGAAGATATTGAAAATGACTTATAAAAAACAGAAGAAGGAAGTATCTATTCTAATATGGACTCATTTTAATGACAATAAAATTCACTATAAAATAAAAACGAAAAAGAAAAGAAAGCATTAATTTTTATTTTTACCTGAAAGAAATCGATAACTTGAACTGTCGCTATTTTTGTTTTTTTGTTTTTATGATGTCACAGTTTCTTTGGACTACAAACTTCTAAAGTATTGCAAAGCATAGAAATGTGGTCGTAGTGATATATGACTCTTTCTCCACTTTTTCTGGATCTTAAATATATAATATCCTTTTATATTATTGCTTCTCTGTCAGCCACCATTTAAAGTAATATGTTTCTTTATTTAAAAAAAGGTGGATGTATTATTTTATTTTTCTCCACTTGAGTCCAAACGGTTGCGTATTTACTAGACTGGTTTCTATAAATAGTTAAATACTTATTCCGAATTGTTGTTTATCTCAATATAATTAGGTGACAATAAATCATGCTTCCATTTTATTCTTTCTATACATAAGTATTCAGATTATGTAAGTAAATAATTGTGCACAATAAATAACAATTGATATGATGATAGAATTAAAATATATTTTTGGTAATGGCAAAAAGAAATGTATTTTGGTCTTATATGTAATTCTAGCAAATAAATTATATGATCTTGATTATTTTTTGAAATTACTCAAATATATCCTCTATTTTCAAAAGTTTGGTATCCTCTTGAAATAATAAGATTAAATAAGGTACATAAGTTTCCTACTTTTGTCAAAACAAGCATTAATTAATTGCCCCGCGAATAGCTGATGAATATTTGTTGAACCATTCTCTCAGCTTAATTAAAAGTTTGTTTTCCCTAATGGATCAAAAGAAATGACTATAATTTCAGGCAAAGTTAAGGAATAATGAATGTTTATGTATTTTTATTTTGGAAGAGATTTGTGTAAATTTGAAAAATATAAAAGTGATGTGTATATGTTGCATACAATTCGGAAAAGTTTGTATTAAATTTGAAAAATGGAGGGGGATATGTAGAATTATAATTATATATTTTGGTGATAAAATTATAATCACAAGAAATTTTAATAACTTTTTCAATAACTCAATAATAATGTTACTTTCTATACAATAGTTGTATCTGATTTTTGCTTGACATAGCTGTTAGATATTACTTTTAGTGACAATAAATAGAATATATTAACTAACATTATGGTCTATAATTATTATTAATTGATCTAATTCGAATTCGAAATATCTTAAATGAACAGCTCGATGAAGAAAAATTCAAATAATTTTTAGAAATCTTTTCAAATTATAAACGTTTTACATAGTTGATGAAGAAAACTTGTTCTTTTTGTATATTATGTCCACACACACACAGAGTGATCATATATTATTATTAGAGGAAAAAAATAGCATAAATAATTAACTGATATTATGATACTAATTATTTACGCAGAGGAGTACTGTCACAAAACTTCTTCTGGGAATCATTGGCTTTAACTTCTGCAACATTTGCTTCGGCCATGGCCAATCTAACTCCATCCATCACCTTTCTCATGGCCGTCTCCTTCGGGTGAGTTTCAATATCGCATTTCTGTTTCTTTTCTTTAAATAAAAAAAAAATATTTTCAATTTTTTATATTTTTTATCAGTATTTACTGTAAAGAATATATATTGGTTTAAACTTGTGAGTACAGTTTGGAAAGATTTAATTTAACAACAGTAGCAGGACATGTGAAGATCCTTGGAACAATAGTAGCATTAGGTGGGGCCCTGATCCTAACATTCTTCAAAGGCACAAAAATAAACACAGGCTCCGTCCAGGTCACCATATTGCCTCATCGAAACGGACACGTGTCATCAGTACTTGCTCCCTCTATTATTAGGGCTCTTTTGGGTGCCCCTTCTTCACTGGGAAGCAGTGCTACTTATGCTTTATGGCTTGTCATTCAGGTATCTTTCTCTTATAATGATCATTATATTAACCTACACCTCATTTATCTATCGGTCCATATTGTAAGTCACCGCTAACCACGTCATCAGAACTATAGGAAGTGATTAAGTCATTAAATTTGTTTGAAAACGGAAAAGATTTCAATTTTTCTCTTATTTCAAAGAATCAGTTACATCTTGAGCAGCAAAAAGAAAAAAACAATTCCATCAAACTTTGAATATGGCCAATCTTGAGAAAAAAAAATGTAATTACTAATCCCAATTGATTACTTATCAGAAGTACCACACATTCATTCTAGAGAGTGACTTATAATAGGGATTAGAGTGATACTTTATCATTGTTTTGTAGTGCAAAATTTGACCCTTTTTTAGTTGTTGCAATATAATACAGGCTAACATGAGCAAGAGTTACCCATGTTATTACTCAAGCACAGCTTTAATGAGTTTCATGTCAGCAGTCTTCTCAAGTGCACTTGCTCTTTGTCTTGAGCGGGATTTGGCTCAATGGAGGTTGGGTTGGAGTGTTAGGCTTCTCGCAGTGGCCTATGCGGTACGAAATTTTGATGATCGAGTCGTATTGTTTATAATAACAAAAAAAAAAAAAAAAAGTGGTTCAATATTATTAAGAATTTTATATTTCATTTTTTATGTTAATTTTAGCCATGGATATTATAGGGAATGGGAAAATTCTAAAAAACTACATTGGAAATAGCAAAAAGACAATTCAGTACATTGAAATTGCAAAAGGACAGATCAGGCGGTGTCAGACGGGCAAATGAATTTGGGATTTTGAAATCTCGGCCAAATGACGAAAATGCCTTTCAGCCCTCAGTCGGAATAACAACATAAGAGTTGTTAATGGCGAATCCGGAGTTGTTAATGGCGAGATCGATGGTGTTATTGGCCTTGGAACTTGTTATTTGTGAAAGAAGAAATTTGAGTTGTTAATTTCGAATCCAGAGTTGTTAATTAAGAGATGGGTGTTGTTATTAGCCCTGAAATTTGTTAAGTGCGAAAGAAGAAAATGGAGTTGTTAATATCGAATCCGTAGTTGTTAATGGTGAGATCGGTGGTGTTATTGGCCCTGAAACTTGTGAATTGTAAAAGAAGAATTGAAGTTGTTAATATCGAATCCATAGTTGTTAATGGTGAGTTCCTCTCCCTCCCTCCCTCCCTCCCTCCCTCCCTCCCTCCTGGAGACCATTCTCTCCTTTATTTTTGCCTCTCCTTTCCTTTTGCCTCTTTGTTTTACAGCAATTTTGATATTAGATCCTGGTTCTATGCTCCATCTTCTCTCTCGATCGTCTGCTCTCTTTTATCTGTCTGTTTTTTTTTTTTTTTTCCCACTCGTTCTACATCAACAAGCTTCTATTGAGATTATGAAAATCTAAAACACATATTCTTATTACTTATGCTAAATGTGCAATATGAGGAGACAAAATCTCGACTGATCAGGATTTAATTTAAAATTACTCTGACAATGATTTTTCGGTTTCCTAATCACTTTTGGCTTCTAAATACGATCATTTTAGTTTCACCGCATATATATCCAAACAAATACAAATATTTAGTTAGGCGTAAAGATACTGTATCATAGAAGTCATCTTTGTACATGATTCAGTGCTTGTTATGATCATTTTAATTATGCGCTATTTTAAGTAATTTTACACTATACGAAGAAAGTAAATATTTAAGATGGGATTTATCTTGTAAAACATAAAAATTTTGTTTTTTCAAAGCTTCCAAACACCCACATAATACATGTTGGGAAATACCACAATTGTGTTTTTAAATTCCCCCCCCCCCCCCCCCCCCCCCACATTTTACAAGACAAAGCCCTTCTCATTTATTTAAGTCACAGTAGTTGTTTAAGCCATTGGTTTAAGTAAATCTCTCAATTTAAATAGCACCGCCGCCTGAACCGTACAGGAGACTCAATTGTCTGCCCCTATGCATATACCCTCACACGACACAATCCACATTTTTTTATATATTTAAAATGGTGGGTTGTGAATTCCTTTTTCTTGCAAAATATGTCCAAATCATGACCAGTTTTCGTGTGCGCAACAAGACTACTTTAACCGCGAAGGCAAGTCTCTTACGGATATCGATCATCGACAGCAAATTATATATAATATATATATATATATATATAAAATATAGTTATAAGGGAAAAAGACATTTAAATACCACTTAAATTTCAAAATCCTAAATCAGAGATTTCCTAAAAACCTGAGTTGTCAATTACTATACTTTTTTTGTCAATTACATTTCTTATTGTCAACAAAACTAATTTAAAATTTTAAAGTTTAAGTAGTAATTAAATATCGTTTTACATAATTATAACCATATAAATGGGGAGCATTAAAGAAATGTGTCCCACAGATTATCAATCAGCTTGAAATGATGGATGAGTTATGTTATTTGAGAATATTAAATTGCATATCTTTTTTGCCAACAGGAGAAATAAATTAGCATGTATTGTCTATATGATGTGGGTATAAAATAATAATTTGTTACATCGGTGCAATCAATTCAACCAAAGAATCAGCAAATTAGCACGCTCCACGTTCAATTGCCCTTCTTTACATACACAACCTACTCAGCACATATCTACCCCCCATACTCTTCTGAGGCAGGTTCAATGTGGTCACCTGATATCCGACACATTTTTTAAATTTTATTATCAGATATCTGAGTAATTAACTAATATGAATATAGGTTTTGCTATCAAGATCTCTTCCTCATGGGTCTTCTTGAATAAAGTGGAATTGGAACTCAGTTTACACACTTTATGATATATCTAGCTGATGCACCACTAAATCTATTAGTATTATTTGGTGCGGGTCCATAGGAAGAAAAATAAAATCGCACCATCTTTGCTATATATGCATGTTAGTGGAGTCTAACTAAGGCCACCCCATTATTAATTATTACAACAAATTATTATAATATTGAGCTGTTTTCCAATGAAGGGATAGATGTAAACAAGGTGATTGCCTTCTATAACTTGCATGATTATATATTTGTACTTGAAAAGTCCCTAATTTTATTATATATTTTTACACTTTATTTAGAGATTTTGTCATATTAATTGAGTTTAAAATGCCTTGTGATAAATATATATTAAGAGTAAATACATTAAATTAGGACTAAAAAGGGATAAAGTTGCCAAAATAATTGTAATTACTCTTAATCATTGATTCTTAAAATGATTGATATTGGTTTAATTGTTTTCAATTACAAATACTTGAAAATTTAGATTAAATCTGAAAATGGCAATTTGGGGTTTGAATTTGAGATATGACAGTGTGGTCCCACGAATATAGAAAATGACATATCAGTCCCATTGAAACACAACGTTTTGCTCAGAATTCACTAGGTCAGACTTTAATCAGCTTTGAGCTGAGAGTCGGGGGGAGCGGCGGCGAGATCCGAAAGAAAGAGCAAAAGGAGGAGCTACGGCGAGGATCTGGGAAGGGAGCTGAGAGTTTTCATCTTCTTCACCATCCCTTCATCTCGACATCTTCCGTCAACCACCGAACTCTCCACCGCCGTCACACCACCACTATCTTTCACCATCATCTTACTCACTTTTAGCGACCTTCGACCTCCGCCTTCATCATCTACTTTTATCTCTCTCTCTCACCACCAGACACAACAACTCCATATCAACCCTGTAGCAGCGGCGAACTTGAGAACTAGAACCAGAGGCGAAGCTCAGAGGTGAGTTTTCTGGACCGAGAGACCACCTTCGTCGGTCTTCCTCTGTTCTGCGCAAACCTTCACCAGCGATGCTGGTCTTGCTGCCGGAATTCGAGCTGTGGTTCCTCCACTGTCTTCTCTTCACTGTCAGATTGAATTCTCCTCTTTGGTCTTTCATAAAATACAGATCGTGGCTCCTCTGTTCTGTTTGTGGTTCCATTTGTAATCACTGATTTATCTTTATCCATTGTTAATCTATCAAGTTTAATTGGTGGTTTTCCACGGCTGGGTGCTTAATTCAGATGGTGGTTGTGTTGCTTCTTGAGGCTAGTTCCATAGGTATTTGTGGCTAAGATTTTCAATCCTTTGTAGCAAGAGGCAATGACATGAAGTTTGAGCTTTAACAAGGGAGTTTTTTGCACTTCCATTTCTCTATTTCTATTTTATATTTGTGATTTTTAGATCTTAGGATGAATTTTATAACATTGGACTGATTTATTTTGATGTATTTGGAGATTGGACATGACTTGAACCTTTATTAAATACTTGACATTGTGTTTAATTAGCTTAATTATCATTTTATTGTGCTGGTTAATCATTGAATTGATGATTTTATGAACATTTTATGCTAATTTCAAGGTAGTTTGATTAGTGGATCAATGGTATCTTATGTTTGTATTGGTTAATTGAATGTGAATTTATTAATCGTATTTAGCATTAGGCTTTAGCATCTTTAATCTTGATTTTTCATATGGGTGACTATTGTTAAACTAAGATTAATGAGAAAATCAAGTGGTAATTAATGCGAGGTGGCTCGGTTATTGGATTAATTAAAAGCTAAATACGAGATTTAAGTTCATTTAATTGCTAGAGTGCTTAATCAACCTAAATTAGAGAGATTAATATGTAAGATGACTTGATATTAATCAATCTAAGTTAGAACTAGTCTAAGGAGTGGCCCTTAAAGTCTCTTAAAACTAGCATGATTAATCCCCCATAATCATTTGAAGAAAGAATTTCTTGCGCCATTTCTATGAAGGATTGCTCATTCCATAATTAATATTCTTGTTTCTTTCATTTCATTAATTCCATCATAATTCCATTTCATACTTTCAAGAAAAATCCCAAAAAAATTAGTTTAAAACAAGTAAATTTTTGTTTGCAAAAAGTAGTTGATAGTTAAAGAGATCAAATTTTCCCCTTTTATTGTTTCATGTTAATCATTGCACTTAGCGCTTGTTTTGGATACCTTAATTTTTAGGTAGTTTACAATTGTAACTTGTGAATTGTCAAGACCAAATGTTAACATTTTATTTTTTATTAATATTATAATATAATTTATAAGATATTAAATCTCAATCGTTTAAGTTTTAATCTAAATGTATAAATGATCAAATGAGGAGCAAAAATGTAGAGAAGATGAGAAGAATATCCAGATCCCTTTTATACCTTTTATTCAAGCGATCATGCATTACTTCACTTGCAATTTTTATCTTTGACAATTTCAATCTCAAGATTGTTGTTATGAGGGCTGCCTTTATTATCATCTGTTGGTGAAGCCACTATGATTTCAGGAGGGCTACTCTGTGATGGAATAAGTTGCTTCATGTTCTTCACCTCTTTGGCTTTTCCCCATATAACCATGTATAATCCACACACTATCAACAACCCTCCTAGTATACTGCAAATTTGCAATGCCAAGTCATAAAATGTAATGTAAGTCTTTTAAACATGTAAGTCAAATATAGTATGCGTCGTGAGCATATATAATTGTAACTCCGTCCTTAAACTTTTAACTCAATGTAAGTCAATTCTTATAATTTTAAATCAATTGTAGCTCAGTCCTTGCTAAACTTTAACTTATAGCAACTCAGTCTCTGTAGTTTCCACCATTTAAAACTTTAGTCCCTAACTTTTATGAAATATGTAATTTTATTTTCTAAAATATAGTGACTGATATTTTAAATAGTTAAACTATACATACTGAGTTTCATCGATTTCAAAAAATGAAAAATGAGATATAACTAAGTCAAGACTATAATAACTGAGCAACACTGAGTTAGCGTTTAGACATTAAGTTACAACCGAATCAAAATTATAGTGACTAAAAGATTAATTTCCCAAATTTAAGTCAAAATTCTTTTTTTAAAAATAAAATAAAAGCATACCTTCCAAGATATAGCCTCTCGTCTAACATAAAAGGACCAGCTATGGCCACAAAGAGAAGCATAAAAGGGTTAAAAGCAGCGACAAAAAGAGGGCCCCTCTTGTCCACAGTCCATGCCATCACCACCGTAATAATTCCAGAAACAACAATTCCCTATAATATCCATGGCTAAAATTAACATTAAAAATGGAATTTTACCCCCAAGAAAATGAAATATAAAATTCTTAATAATATTGAACCACTTTTTTTTTTTTTTTGTTACTATAAACAATACGACTCAATCATCAAAATTTCGTACCGCATAGGCCACTGTGAGAAGCCTAACACTCCAACCCAACCTCCATTGAGCCAAATCCCTCTCAAGACAAAAAGCAAGTGCACTTGAGAAGACTGCTGACATGAAACTCATTAAGGCTGTGCTTGAGTAATAACATGGGTAACTCTTGCTCATCTTAGCCTGTATTATATTGCAACAACAACTAAAAAAGGGTCAAATTTTGCACTACAAAAAAATGATAAAGTACCACTCTAATCCCTATTATAAGTCACTCTACTTCTGATAAGTCATCAAGTGGGATTAGTAATTACATTTTTTTTCTCAAGATTTCCCATATTCAAAGTTTGATGCAATTTTTTTTTTCTTTTTTTTCTTTTTTGCTCCTCAAGATGTAATTGATTCTTTGAAATAAGAGAAAAATTGAAATCTTTTCCATTTTCAAACAAATTTAATGACTTAACTACTTCACTATAGTTCTGGTGAAGTGGTTAGCGGTGACTTACAATATGGACCGATAGATAAATGAGGTGTAGGTTAATATAATGATCATTATAAGAGAAAGAGACCTGAATGACAAGCCATAAAGCATAAGTAGCACTGCTTCCCAGTGAAGAAAGGGCACCCAAAAGAGCCCTGATACCAGAGGGAGCAAGTACTGATGACACATGTCCGTTTCGATGAGGCAATATGGTGACCTGGACGGAGCCTGTGTTTATTTTTGTGCCTTTGAAGAATGTTAGGATCAGGGCCCCACCTAATGCTACTATTGTTCCAATGATCTTCACTTTTCCTGCTACTGTTGTTAAATTAAATCTTTCCAAACTGTACTCACAAGTTTAAACCAATATATATTCTTTTCATTAAATACTGATAAAAAATATAAACAATTGAAAATATAATTTTTATATTTAAAGAAAAGAAACAGAAATGCAATATTGAAACTCACCCGAAGGAGACGGCCATGAGAAAGGTGATGGATGGAGTTAGATTGGCCATGGCCGAAGCAAATGTTGCAGAAGTTAAAGCCAATGATTCCAAGAAGAAGTTTTGTGACAGTACTCCTCTGCGTAAATAATTAGTATCGTAATATCAGTCAATTATTTATGCTATTTTTTCCCTCTAATAATAATATATGATCACTCTGTGTGCTTGTGGACATAATATACAAAAAGAACAAGTTTTCTTCATCAACTATGTAAAACGTTTATAATTTGAAAATGTTTCTAAAAATTATTTGAATTTTTCTTCATCGAGCTGTTCATTTAAGATATTTCGAATTCGAAATAAATCAATTAATAATAATTATAGACCATAATGTTAGTTAATATATTCTATTTATTGTCACTAAAAGGAATATCTAACAGCTATGTCAAGCAAAAATAAGATACAACTATTGTATAGAAACTAACATTATTATTGAATTATAGAAAAAGATATTAAACTTTCTTGTGATTATAATTTTATCACCAAAATATATAATTATAATTCTATATATCCCCCCTCCATTTTTCAAATTTAATACAAACTTTTCCGAATTGTATGCAACATATACACATCACTTTTATATTTTTCAAATTTACACAAATCTCTTCCAAAATAAAAATACATAACATTCATTATTCCTTAAATTTTCCTGAAATTATATATTCATTTCTTTTGATCCATTAGGGAAAACAAACTTTTAATTAAGCTGAGAGAATGGTTCAACAAAAATTCATCAGTTATTCACGGGGCAATTAATTGATGCTTGTTTTGACAAAAGTAGGAAACTTATGTACCTTATTTAATATTATTATTTCAAGAGGATACCAAAATTTTGAAAATAGAGGATATATTTGAGTAATTTCAAAAAAGAATCAAGATCATATAATTTATTTGCTAGAATTACACATAAGACCAAAATACATTTCTTTTTGCCATTACCAAAAATATATTTTAATCCTATCATCATATCAATTATTATTTATTGTGCACAATTATTTACTTACATAATCGGAATACTTATGTATAGAAAGAATAAAATGGAAGCATAATTTATTGTCACCTAATTATATGGAGATAAACAACGATTCGGAATAAGTATTTAACTATTTATAGAAACAGTCTAGTAAATACTCAACCGCTTGGACTCAAGTGGAAAAAAAATAAAATAATACATCCACCTTTTTTTAAATAATGAAACATATTACTTTAAATGGTGGCTGACAGAGAATTAATAATATAAAAGGATATTATATATTTAAGATCCAGAAAAGGTGGAGAAAGAGTCATATATCACTACGACCACATTTATATGCTTTGCACTACTTTAGAAGTTGGTAGTCGAAAGAAACTGTGACATCATAAAAAAAACAAAAATAGCAACAGTTCAAGTTATCGATTTCTTTCAGGTAAAAATAACAGTTAATGCTTTCTTTTCTTTTTCATTTTTATTTTATAGTGAATTTTATTGTCATTAAAATGAATCCATATTAGAATAGATACTTCCTTCTTCTTTTTTTTATAAGTCATTTTCAATATCTTCATTGAAACTAATAATTAGGATTAAAATATTATTAACTCTATGTCAAAGAAAATAATAAAATTTTTAAGTTCGCTCTTATTAAACTTATCATTTGAATAGTTGAAGAATCAAATTTGAAAACACATATACCAGGTATATTAAATACGAGTAATATGAAAACAAATGTAATAATTTTCTATTGTGGCTTATAAAAAGGATGGGATGCAGTATATTTCCTGATAACCAGAAACACATATGGAAAATAATTATCAATTATTTTTTTTAGAGAAAATGATAGAAAAAGAATTTTGAAATTGTAAAATCTCAAATCAGGTATCTTCACAAAAAATAAGTTGTGAATTACTTATCAAGTTTCGTCATTTCCTTGTCAACTCTTAGTAATAAACCTAATTTGGGATTTTACAATTTTAAAATTCTTTTTCTGTCATTTTTTCTATTTTTTATGGCCAGAATAATCATTAATCATTAATGATTGGATAGATGCATACCCAAAAAACCCGCACAGAAATGACTGAAAAAGTATGCTCCAAGTCATCTTTGGTCTTTTATTCCTGCAAACAATTATTTACCGTAAATAATTCATTTAACGGGGGAAAATCTCATAGATTTTATTTATAGGATTTACATTGAACTGCTAAGCATTTGAACTTACTAAAGTGTGTGTTTGTGTGGGTAACCATTTTCCTATATGATTATGACTTTCAATAAATATCTCTACCACTACCACCTTATCTCTTACAAGGGTATTTCCAACTCTATTATCAAGAAAAGTATTTTTTATTGCATGCATGTAATTAATATATGTTTTTATTTTATTTAAAATTCATGTTCATAAAAAAACCAAAAGTAGCGCCTGATTATGCTTCGAATAAGATTATCTCTAATAAAAAGACACATGTATTTATCAAAAAACCTCAGTGTATCAAAAATAAAACTGACCACCGTGGAAAATAATACGAGTGTTAATGACAAACTCATAATATATCTAGCAACATGATAAGAAAATAATTATATCATTATAACACTACTCCTTGGGTTCTATATGCAAGAGCAACTATATAGTTAATTTTGAATTACAAAGTGATCGAGTACGAGAGGAGTATCATAAAAGAATAAAGATATATGTTCAGCACACCAATTCAAGACAAATTCTGACATAAACACCATAACACACACAAACACACACCCGTGTATGTTTGTGGTGGTGGGTATTCTTGACGAACTCACAACATAGCAACACATAAGTACGAAGAATCATATTATTATATTATAAACTAAAAAGGTAGTAGTATATATGTAAAGCACAACCGATTCAAAGACAAACTGACATAAATAACGTTAACGTGTGTGTGTAACATAAATGAATTAACCTTTCCAGAATGAGAGCAAGAGGAGCAACGAAAGCGGTGGCGAATATATAGCGATAAGCAATGACGATTCTCAGGTTCATGCCGTCGGCTACGGCGAGCTTGTACATAATATTGATGCCGGCGTATGTCAACTGAAGCAAAACCATTAATATCGCCGGCTTCAACCCCTCGATCACCTTCCTAATATCTGCCATCTTCGACGTGTCGTTAACAGTCAGAACCACCACAAGCGGCAGCGGCACCACCCACTGCCGTCACAAACAGTTAGGACAAATATATATATATAGAGAGAGAGAGAGAGCGGAAAAGAGAGAAGGAAGTAAGCAGAAACAAGGTGTAGTGAGGGGTGGAAGGTGGAGGTATTTATGGCGGAAAGGAAGGAGGAAGAAGAAGGCAAGTGTTGTTTCCCACGTCACGTTATTGATTGTGTTTATTGCAACACCTGCTTGACACGTACGTGATCTTCTAATCCCACTACTTAATTGGAATATTATCCGGATATTTTAAATTTAATTAATTAAAAATTATGGTCTATTTTTTATTTTAAGTTTTTTAAGAAAATTTAAAACAAGCTACACAGACTAATTAATCTCATTTCTAGAATCTGGACATCCGATTTGACAACGTAGTTTTCATAGAGCAAACCTGCAAAATCAATGCTAACTTCACAATGCGAAAAGCAAGCAAATAAACATGTCAATGTTGTCTCAACTAGGTTCTCTTTGTAGTATTATTAATTCCTTTTTTTTAATTAGAGGGGCGTGTATTAACAGCCTTATGTTATAAATAGAATCAAACCCGCAATCTCCTACGCCACTAAAAAAAAACTATTTGTTTTTAAACTAAAAAAACACAATTTATGTTGGTTTAAAAAAAAAGCCGATGTAAAACAATGCTATAACACCCCGTCTTACATACCACTTACCATTAACCTTAATCAGAGTAGTCTTTGTGTAGTTTGGTGAGCAACGTAGGAATATCGTAAATATACTGATATATTGATACAAGATACTTGATTACATTACCGGTTTTCCCCTCGGGGTTTAATAATATATATAAAATATGTCCAAAAATAACCAAAAAACTAATAGTATAACCAACAGCTTAGCTCTCGTAGCCCGAAAACCTCAGTTGGTAGGTTCCGCTGCCTTGTCCTTGAAGCCATCGGTTCTTCTTGAATTTTTTATTTATTGGAATAGGGTGAGATTCAAATGAATCTCAGTAGTATCATACAATCAATAATATAAAATGCAAAAATTAAATATGCAATGCACCATATAATGTAAAATTAAAATTCATACTATAAAGTGTGTGTGCACAATGCTCAGGGCCAAATGAATGTTTGGATCCCCTACTTGTCCTTGTACCTCCGTTGGTTCCCTAATCACAGCTAGTTCATATCACAAAATACAGCAACATATAACATATCAACATTTACATAGTGTATGAAAGATAAAGTTACTACCTTTTGTCCCTTTGCTACTCGAAATAGTGTCTCGAATTACGTGCAACCACTTGAGCTATTAATTAGGTCCTAAAATTCCAAATATACAAAAATTAAGTTAAAACCCATTCATGTACTACTCTAGTCACTTCCAAAGTGTTTTTATTGGTTATATTAGTCAAAAGTTGACAATTTCCAAAATGCCCCTAGGGACCCCGACCGTATTTTTCTATAAATTTTGATCCTGGCTATTCTAACATCCCCAAGAATCCATTTTTGACCTTGGTTTTTGCAAAATCACTGCCAAATAACAGTTCAGCCCCGATTTAGGGTTTTAGGGGTTTTGGTTATTTCGCTTCTAGGGCTTTTATGAAAAAGTGTTCAACATAAGCCCCACCTTATTTTCCCTCCTAAACACAGTGAAATCATCAAGTTATTGAAAATATCACTCCTTCCCCTATTTCCGTCTTGGCCAAAACTTACAAGCATAAAGGGGAAATTGAGTTTTTGAATTCTAACACCGAAAACTTATTCCTTTTCACTCTTAATCACTTGATTAACCATTTAAACACTTAATACACAAGGTTTGAAGAAATTTGGGCAGCATAACCTCTTAGGGTTATAACTTCCCAAACCTACAAATCAAAGCAAAACATGAGTAAAATGTATATTGATGAATAAACTTTGGGGTGTTACAGTTCTCCCCCGGTTAAATAAATTTCGTCCCCAAAATTTGCTACACATACTTAGCCATAAACTCCAGGTGACACTTAAGCATATCCTCTTTTATTTTCTTTGTTGCTCCTCTATGAGATAATCCCTTCCGAACAACTTTTATGAATGGGATACTTCGGTATCTGAGCTATTTCTCCTATCGATAATTGACCCGGTCAGGTATGACTTCATACGTCAAATAATCCTAGATATCCACATCCTCGTATTTAATTATATGCTCTTGAGAGATTATGCTAATCTATCCTTAATCTGAGCTTTTTCAATTACAACTACTACTACAAAAAAGGTGAAAGGTGGCGCACATTTTGTGATCCTTCTTTAAACAAGTGCCACAGTTGCAATTTTTTGTTTTTTTCCTCTATAATTTTTTTTTTAATTTTGGGACTAGCCGTGGCGCCTAATAGGTTAGGTGCTACAGATGGGGAGGCCAAGTATAGCGCCTACCTAAGCAGGCCCCACACTAGGCCCACACACCAGCAGATATGGCGCCTGGGCCACCAGGCGCCACAGCTGTGCTTGGGCCATGTGTGGCGCCTCCCTATGTAGGCGCCACTCATGGCACCTAAATACCAGCTGTGGCGCCTGGCATGCCTAGGCGCCACAACTGGTGAGGCAAGTGTGGTGCCTGCCTCTTGGCAAGCCCCACACTTGACCATTAATTAAAAAAAAAAAATTTTCAAGTGGATAGTGATGTAGTAATCTATCTCCACCAATAGCATTTCTCCCCGCCCAACCTTATCTCTCAATTATTTCACTTTCCACGTGCTATTCCTTCTCTTTTTGACCACTTTAATAATTCAATTACTCCTCTCCTCCACTAAACTAGCTACTTTCCCTTTCTCATCATTGCCCCCCATCCCTCCATTTCCATCTTTACACTAAAAAACACACCACACGCTCACACGTCTTCATCAATGAATCTACATCTTTGTTTTAATTTGTTCCAACTACCATCCCCACTTATGTCCCTTCCCTTGTCTTTGTACTATCTTCCACTTTTGGTCCCCACTCCATTGAGTTGGCTCAAATTTCCTCCTTCTCCTCACTCAAGATTGCATCACCAATGGGCAACGTGGTCCCCCACTGTGCTACACTAATCAATTAAGCTGTAAGTTCAACGTACTTTTTTTTTCACGTTGTTCGATCTGCTTATTTTTGTTATCACACCCACATGTGTGTGTGTGTGTGTGTTGATTATATTCTATGATGTGCTTTTTTTCTTTTTATGACACGCACGAATATATATATGTTATATATATTTGTGTTCCATTTTATAGAGGTAATATAACATGAAAATGCAACTTGTTAGGGATTTATAAATTTTCTCATGATTAATATATAAATAATTAACTAAAATAATGACTGTGTTCCATTTTTATGACACGTTTATAGTTATATTACTTGTATTACTTATGATTTATGCATCTATGGAGAAGGTGGAAAGGGAACTAAAATGGTTGCATTGTAAGTTTCAACTAATAGTATTAAACATTAAAATTATTTTTGGACATTTCCTATAACCCCCATCCGTAATTATATCCGAAATACGGGATTAAAATGAAATAGAGACCACTAATGATCAAATAACAATTTCAAACCCATCTACCAGATGAGATTTTCACAAATAACTTTCGAAATCTAGTTAACCTGGTATCATATTCACATTTCAAATACAATCACTTCACGCGGATAATCACATTCAATATATAAATCAGAGTGCGCAATATAATAATCCCGGCAATCCCGGGTTCACATCCTTACAAAAGGGTTTACAAAGGGCAATACGCCCATATACAACTTCTCATATGGGGATTACACAAATCTCACCTCAAATACACATAATTAAATCCTCATCCACATATACAAATATCCAATACACAATACTCCCAACTATGATAACCAACTATCAGAATGACAACCCGAAGGAGTTCTCATCGCCCTTGGCTGCTTGCTCCATCCTCGATCCACTACCCTATCTGAAAGGTTAGTAGGGGAGGGTGAGATTCTAGAGAATCTCAGTAGGATAACAATATCAATATGCACGTACGATAAATGTTTAATGCATGACATGCTTGCATCACATAACTCATGATAACACAATGACAATTTGCAAGCTCAATGCTTCGAACAATATACCTATGGCCATAGCATAAATTGAAACATAGCTTCAAATCACACATAATTATGCAAAGCAAAGACATGCACCAACACACACTAAAACAAATTTCAAATACATGCAGGAGAGATATGTTCCCTACTCTCTTTCCACGTATGCTCCAGCCTCGCTTACTCACGATCAGAACGAATATCAAACCACATTCAGGGCGAACATCAACCCTATAATCAAAGCAAGGACATAGGGTTATTTTCTATTCCAAACTCTTACTTTCATATGACTTAAAGTTGGTTGTTATTTGAGTCCCTTAAGTGTCTAATAATAAGCTCAACAAAAGCTTAAAGGATTGGGACGTACTAGATTGGAAATCACCTTTCAAAATCACAAACTATTGAAAATAGGGATTGGCTGCAGCCAAGAATCCTCTAGCTGCAGCCAAAACACGCACAGAAGGTTTCTGGCTGCAGCCAAGAATTTCTGGCTGCGGCCAAAACATGCACAGAAACTTTTGCGCTGCAGCCAGGATTTTCTACTGCAGCCAAGGTAACTTAGGAAATTCATAACTAATTCCACAAAAATCGAAATGAGGTGATTCCAAATCCAAATAAAAGCTATTTAAGTCCTCTTCATAGGAAAAATATGAGACATTACTGGAAATCACCACAAAAATACAGAATTCCCCAAAATCCACTACTGCTCCAGAATCAAACCCACGCTACTACAAAAAGGATAAAAGGTGGCACACATTTTGTGGCCCTTCTTTAAACAAGTGCCACAGCTTCCCTTTTTTTTTTTTTTTTTTTTTACCTGTAAATTTTTTTTTTTTATTTTGGGTACCAGCTGTGACGCCTAATAGATTAGGTGCCATAATTGGGGAGGCCTTGTGTGGCGCCTGCCTATATAGGCGCCACGCAAGCAGTTATGGCGCCTGACCCACCAGGCGCTACCGCTGCACCAGATCATGTGTGGCGCCTATTTAGGCCCCACACATATATCAGCTGTGGTGTCTAATGCCTAGGTGCCACAGCTGATGCATTTCTAAAAAAAAAGGGAAAAATTTCAAATAGATAGTATATAGCTCTTAATTATTTCATTTCCCGCATAGTGGTCCCGTGTCTGTCCCCCATTTCTTCTTTTTTTGACCACTACTCTACTTTAATTATTCAACTACTCTCTCCTCCATTAAACTACTTTCCCTTTCTCATCTTCTTAGTGGATCCGTCGGCCCCTACCTCCATTTCCTATCATCTTCATACTAAAAAACATACCCACACGCTCACTCGTCACTCAAGCTAGCGTCAACAACGTGGTCTCCCACTCCTTGCGCTGGTCAATTAATAGATTTGTAAGAAGAAGATTGTTTCATTCTAGCTTGCTTTGTTTAAATTTTTTCTTAGTCAAGATAAACCGTAATATAACATTTGCCTTTTTATTCCTAATTTAATAGGAAAGAGTAAAAACCTAGCTTGTTTCGTTTGCCTTTTTGCTTTGTTTAAATTTTTTTGCCGACAAGCTTGTGTTTTTTAGTAATCTTTTAATTTACTTAATTAGTTGTTGATGTACTGTGTTCACATATCAAGTTCTTGTATTGTGATATTTTTTATGTTAGCTTTGGAGAGTATTAATGTAAGAACATTATTGTTGGGGAACTTGAATTTTAAATGTGAAAATTATATATATATATATATATATATATAATAGGTTGAAATATAAAATAGAAAGATTGACAATTTGTGGAGATGATAAACATGAAAGCCACTCATTTTATATAAAGCTTCACAATCAGGAACCATAAAAAAGGGGCCACAGGAAAAAAAGAAGAAGAAGAAGAAGAAGAAGAAAGAAAAAAAGAAAAAAAAGGACCCTCTTGTGGCGCTTGTTTGAGGAAGTGCCACAGGAGGGGGGTCTCCTGTGGCGCTTGCTGACATAAGCGCCACAGTAGGACCCCCTCCTGTGGCACTTCCTCAAACAAGCGCCACAGGAGGGCATTTTAAAAAAAAAATTAAAATGTCGTGGCGCTTCCAAGCGCCACAGTTTTTTTTAGTAGCGTTCAAATATGTGGCACTTCTCTAGCGCCACAGTTAATGCAATTATAAGCACCACAGCTTTACTTTTTTGTAGTAGTGCCAGTTTCAACCTCAAACTTTGGGCAAACATAAATCCCAGTTCAAAAAACGAAATGGCACAACTTATGTGTCCATGTTAAAGCTTGGGATGTGAACTTCAAGACTGGAAAGTTTCAGAATTTTCTAACATCATTTGCCCATTTGAAATGGCAACACAAGCAGACTGTCCAGAACAGAGTTTCAAAAGACAGAATTCCAGTTTTTGCAATTTGGCTTCCAATGGTTCCATTTTCATACCAAACATCATTCCCACACAAATTTTCACAAGGAATCCATTGGAAACACCAAAACAACCAAATTCACATTATATTGACATGTTTTACCAACAATCACAACATGTCATCACAAAGCACAACACAAACACCACATTGCCATTCTTTTCATTCCAAGTTCTCAAACCAATTCCAATGACACCAAAACACACTATGGCATCAATTTAACCACAATTCACCTTTTTCAACACAAAACACATGACAATTCATGCATTTCACAATTCTACCAAACTCAGGGCAAAAATTCACAATTCAAAAAACTCAACCAATAACCACAATAGTTAGGTCAATAGTCATCAAATACTCACCTCTTCCTCTTCCCAATGCCAATTCTTTGATTCCTCCACTTCCCAAATTCTTCAAGCTCTCAAACACCTTCTCTCACAAATCTAAAACCATAGCAATGAAGCTTTGATCACTATGAACAACTTTAAAGAAGGGTATTTGAGCATGAGAGGACATTAAGACAACCAAAAACTCACCTTTGCATTTCTCTTTCTTCCCTTGCCTTGGACGACCATGGGAGCTTTGGGTGAGAGAGAAAGAGATCAGATTTTGGAGTTCAAAGGCCCCCAAAACTGACCTAAAAGGGAGAGGAAAGAGGGAAGAGGTGTTGACACTTTTGACCAATCCAAGGGCTTACATTGTGCCAAGTGTCAAGATCTTGTCACACCTCCATGAGCTCACCAAGGCACACATACATGGGATTCCACCCCTTGATCTCTTGCACAAATCAATCCTAACCATTGATCTTGAAGTTACCAATGAGTTTCCTCTTCGGTAACTGACCAATTGGTCGGTAACTTTACCGTTTTGCCCCTGATCACGGCAATTCCTCTTGAATCACCACCAAACACACTATATCATTCCTTTTCTTCCACAATGCGCCCTCCCCTCTATTTTAAGTCAATTTAGATGTTAATCCATAATTGAACTTAAATACAGGGTTTCGGCGCTGCTCACAACACATACGAATCACATCGGGTGCCAAATCACACCATAATCTCCAAAAGGGTTATTTATCACTAACCACATCCACTTTTGGAGTCATTAACCCTTAATCACAATTTGAGATCTTGCTAAACTGGGGCTTAGCAGTCCACTTATCTCAGGCTTATTCTCTAGCCTCAACTCTCAAAATTCGGGGCATTACATTTCCCTCTCAAGAATTTCCTAATATAGAACTTATTTTTTATTACACATACATTTGATCTTTAAGCTTTTTGTCATTCTTTTTAGTTTATTACTATAATTATTTCCTTGTAGAGAAAATATGACATTGAAGATATGTGTATGTGAACAGTGAAAATGGGCTAACAAATATATTTATAGAGCTTCTACCTTTTGTATATATTAATATGAAAGAAAATGTTCAATTATATCATTTTTCTTCGTACCTGAAAAAAAAATAAATATTGTCTTATATTTATATATTACAAATTTAAATCATGAAAACTTATTCAACTTATACAATAAGTGCCTGCATGGGTTTGATCTGTGCTAGTTATATGTATTAAAGCACAAGTATTTTTCATATATTTAATTTATACTTTTAATTAAATGTGTAATCTTTCTTCATAGTTAATTAAATTATTCTTTCTGTGACGGCAACAACTTGTACTGACACCGATTATATAGGTTCAAGATAAATGGATATGTGTGTTTGTTAATAATATAATATTGATTTATAGTTTTGTCACATTGTCTTTGGTAGTTGTATTCTTCTATTCTCACCTACAAGTCTTGGCAATCAACAATAGTTGTATTCTTCTATTCTCACCTACAAGTCTTGGCATTTATTCATCGAAAAAAACAGAGAGTAGTAATATATTTTTATTACATTTTTATATTTTATATTCTTGTTTGTTATTTTTATTTATTTTTTATTTTATTTTCTAAATGAAGAGAATCTTGACAAACGATTCATCTCTCTCCTTTTACTCTGCATTGCTTGCAAATATTATATATATATATATATATATATTGTACACGCACGTATATATATGTAATATATATTTGTGCACCCATTATTCCTATTTGATTGATATAAAAATTTTGAATATTTAACTAATATATTATCATTCTATAAAGACTAATTAGTAAATTCATTGTGTCAGTACTATTGTTGCTTATTTCAGCAAAGAAGAAGAACAATAAGATTAGAACATTATAGTTTATTTTAGGTATGCATTTGATTCAATTTGACCCGCAAGCTATTTTAATATAGGACACTTTTTTTGTTTGAGGGGACTAGTGGTCCCTTTTGAGTCTATTTTAATATAGATTTTAATAAATCTATTGTTTGGCCCTACCATTCAAAGAAAAACAAAAGTGTCAATTTGTAAAATAGTGAATCAGCCAGTTAGGTCTTAGACTGGTCTTTGTTTAGGTAGTGGTTATGGTTTAGACTTTTATAATCTAACAAAAAAAAAAAAAAGACAAAATAATTTTTGTCCAATTAATTCATGTACAATATAATTGGTTGGAAATATTTGCTAAGATAACTTCAAAAGCATGTCACTATTTTTATTTTTTTAAACTATGTCTTAAACTTTAATAGCACGTCAACAATTTTTATTGACATTTTTTATGTGTAATTTGTGTTTGCAGTTTCAGCTAATCAGTCTATTGAAGCTTCTATTTAAGGTATGTTTTTTAAATTTTGAGCTTACAAATGTGATTTTAGTTGAATTTAATAATAGTTAGTTATAATTTGTAGGTGTTCTAATGATTGTTATGGATTAGTTGCATAAGTAAAATAATTATTTATATATTCTTAACACTTGTATTTTATTTGTTGAATTGTAATGTTTTCTAATTTACCTATGATATTTTGTTGCAAATATGGTTTCTTTCATTATGAGTTGTGAAAAATTATTATAATGCTTGGGAATAATGAATGGATTATTTGTCAATTAAAATATAGGGTTTAAGACTTAAAAAGCTTCAATTTTGACGATTTCATGTTGGGAATTTATTTTAAAATTGGTAAGAGAATATAAAAGTAATTAGTAAATGCAATAGTCATACAACTAACCGCGTACTTTTTTTTAAAAATAGATTGAAGGCATAGATGGATCGTAAATGGATGTCATCTAATCGGTGTTCAAGGGAATATATAGATGGGGTGAAAGATTTTATTACATTTGCAATTGAGCACACAATTTTGACGATTTCAGTTTTGACGATTTCATGTTGGGAATTTATCCTGACAATTTTTATTCATAAATAGAGTTAAATATTGCATTATATTTTTGCAGTGCCCTTTCCAACCCAATGATAATGATTGTGGGTATTATGTCATGAAATTTATGAAGGATGTAATTTCGCATGATCAGGCATTTATTCCTCAAAAAGTAAGTCATTTAGTTGCACTCCATATTGTGTTTTAATTAAATTTAATTAGTTCCTGATAATTACGTTTTGCTGATTTTAATTCGTTTTAATTTGTGGTTGATTGTATATATGTGTAGTATTATGAAGATCAACGTTGTGACACTTTAATTGACCATTAACTTAATGAAGTGATATAAGAATGGTGTGAATATGTTTTTAGGCAAATCTTTGGGTAGCTATACTATTTAATTCATCACTAGCTGATGACCTTTGTTGTGTTGTTTCTTGGCAATTGTTGTGTCATGCATGCATGCAATCAAGTTGAATTTGTTATATAATTCATTCACGTATAATATATTGTATAATTATTTAATGTTCTACTTTAACTAATTATTCATTTGTTTGTATCATTTTGAAGTTATCTATTATTGTTGTTTGCTTTTCTTCATTCTGTAGTACTGTGGATATAGATACAAAATGTTTATTAAATCATGCAGTGTGAAATATTGTACAATTATGGGAGATATGATCGAACAAAAAAATAAAAAAGAGTTTTTGTAGCGCTTTTTTAAATAAGGGCTATAAGAAGAGCCCAAAAAAAGAAAAAATGAGGAAAAAAAATACCTTCTCCTGTGGCGCTTGCCCCACCAAGCACCACAAGAGGGTATTTTTTTTAAAAAAAATTATAATGCTGTGGCGCTTACTAGCGCCACAATTTCTTTTAGTGGCGTCCAGATATGTAGCACTTCTCTTGCACCACAGCTAATCAATTTATAAGCGCCACAGCTTTGCTTTTTCGTAGTAGTGAACTCTCATTCTTATATGTCTCCTTGACATGATTACCATTTATCAAAATCTCCTTAGACAGACTAAGATCTCCAACATCCTTGATCAGTTTCTGCTTAGAAATCATCATGGCTGCCACCGTATTATTTTATGGCTTAATGCATTAGCAATGTCATTAACCTTTCCTGGATGACACTTTATCTCTAGGTTAAAATCTTTAAGCAGCTCCATCTATATGTGATTTATCATATTCAGTTCTTTTTGATAATGTAAATATTTCAAACCTTTGTGGTCACAGTACAACTCAACGGTATGCCATAAATCCAATATTACCAGATACAATACAACCATTATTACATCAACTCAAGATTATGGGTGGGATAGTTTAATTCACGAAGCTTCAGCTGACAAGATGCGTATGCCCTACTTGGCTCGCATCAAAACACATCCTCATCATGCCTACTCGCATCTAGGATTTGATACACTTCCCAATCCTTGCCAATTGGCATTAGTAAAGATGATAAAGGTCCACTGTGGATCTGGGGTTATCAACACTGGTGCTACAATAAATTTCCATCTTAGCTCTGCGAAGCTCCTCTCACAATCATCATCCCACACATAATGTTGAGTTTTCTAGGGAAAAGTTACATAAACCCCTCATAATAATCAAGACCTAGAACACTGCACATCACAAACACAGTCTTTGGCCTTTCTAGTTCTGTACTGTTTCCACCTTGCAAGGATCAGCCGTGACTCCTTGCTGTGAGACTATGTGGCCAAAAAGTCTAACTTCTGAAAGCCAAAACTCACATTTGCTCAGCTTGACATGGAGTTACTTAGATTTAGTATGTTCAAAATAATTTTCAAATGTTGCTCGTGTTCTACTCTACTCCGTGAGTATACTAGTATATCATCAATTAAGACTACTATGAATTGGTCCAAGTATGGATGAAAATTCAATTCTTGTAGTCTATGAACACGGTGGGTGCATTAGTCAACCCAAATGGCATTAGAAGAAATTCGCAATGGCCATATTTGGTCTTAAAGGCAGTTTTTGGTACATCCTTCATTTTTACCTCAAGCAGGTAATACCCAAATCTCAACTCAGCATAGGAACTAGATGACTGATTGAGCAAATAATCGATTCCAGGAAGTTAGTGCTTGATCTCAATGATCACCTTATTCGACTTCCTATAATCAATACAGAGATGTAGATTTCCACTACGCACTCTGATATTTATCTCCTCGTATTAGCTTTTATAATGTCATAATGATTTAGTAGGAGTTATATTGGAACCTCTTATAAAACCTGACTGTCCTAGAAATATGCATTCTTTGTGCCAGTTCTTGGCCTGTTTCAACTCAAATCATTCTGGGTCATTTCAAATTCTTGTGGAACCAAAGCTTACTAGTTGATTCCTAGGTTACGGTTTAATTGGTAGCCCTTCAACACATTATTTGCCATCCACCATTTGACTCATAGTATAACCTCAAGTTAGTGGAATAACAAGAAAATCAATTCAGTCTCTCATTTCATTAGAGAGATATTGCCTCCATCAATCTTTTAAGGGAATATTTTACGATCGTGATCTTTCCCTATGCGAGGCTTAACATCTAAAAATCTTTTAAAATCCCCCTATGCAAGGATTCATGTTAGTAAGAAAATCTTGTTCCTCGATTCCATGGATCATCACTAACCCAACACGATACTGAGTAAATTTGCCAGCCTAAGGACTCACCGGTCCATTAGGTCTTAGGGCCGCTGGACACACAGGTCTACTACAACATACTCGGCGTGTAAGATTTTATAGCCTAGGGTCTCTAACCAAACTTTTAGGTTCATCATGATATCTAGAACCTTAATATCACACAGATTGGAAATCATTTCCC
This sequence comes from Inga laurina, assembly GCA_963855925.1. Lineage (NCBI taxonomy): Eukaryota > Viridiplantae > Streptophyta > Magnoliopsida > Fabales > Fabaceae > Inga > Inga laurina. The sequence goes on from OY979708.1 coordinate 33,684,441, forward strand.
TCAATTATACCCAATAGGCATGGTGAGAATCAGGATCAATAGCACCTATTCTAACCTCCATGGTATTTGGGTATTATCCTCAAAACATTACTAAAGGTTCAACACTATCCATAAGGTTCAAACTTCTGTAATGTCTCATAACCATAGTGCAACCCGATTCACATTTTGACCTAAGCACTATTTTAGCTTATATCTAATTCAAGCTTATCCCAACCTTCAATATCATTAGAACGGATCGTCTAGGATCGACATACGGCATAATCACCATGCATTATGTATCACCATTTATCCTACCTACAACCTTTAACACCACAGTGTTACTAAGGATCATTATCTAGCATGGAAAAACCTCAAAACATTTACTATGCCTCAAGTTCCCATAACCTCATCAAATGAACCTTTCTGGCAGTACTCACTGCAACAGAAATGTTTCGTATTAAAATCAATACTTACATCATCACTTTATACTTATAAGCATCACTCTATACTTCTAAGCATTATTTATAACATCTAATTAAGATAAATATTGGTCATGGAGAAACATTAAGACAATTCACTATTCCTTAAGTCTCTATGATCTTGCCAACTTAACTTCCTAAGGGGTCATCTATCCTAAGATTTTGCTAGGTTAAGCACGCTTAACTTTTGTGTGCCTATGCCAAAACACAGATATCGATTCTATCTACTCCTGACCATCGGTACCTTGAGACTTCCCTTGTCTCAAATATCATGCTAGCTACCTTCGATTGACTAAATACTGTGTGGTCTAGACACAAGCCTTGGTCATACTTGCTTCCTTGGGTTCCACAATTTCCTTAGACCATCCTTAGTTCAGTATTGCACCACTAGCTACCCTCGGGTTTTCCCAAATCTTTCGGGACTGATTCACAGAAGAAGGGTAGTTCGCTTCTCCAATTCCTCATTCTATGCATATCTCCTTTCACCATATAATTAAGACCTTATCAATATACTATCTTGTTGCTAGAACTTCCACTCTATCAGAACCGCTTGGGGTTAGATACCAAAATGTAAGACCTTGTCTACATATCACTTACCATTAACCTTAATCAGAGTAGCATTTGCACAGTTCAGTGACCAATACAGGAATAACATAAATATACTGATATATTGATACAAGGTACTTGATTACATTATTGTTTTTCCCCTCGGGGTTTAATAATATATGTACAATATGTCCAAAAATAACCAAAAGATTAATAGTATAACCAACAGCTCAGCTCTTATAGTCCGCACACCTAAGTTGGTAGGTTCTACTGCCTTGCCCTTGAGCCACTAGTTCCCGCTAGAATTTTTTATTTATTGGAAAAGGGTGATATTCAAACAAATCTTAGTAGTAACATACAATCAATTATATAAAATGTGAAAATTAATTATGCAATGTACCATATAATGCAAAATAAAAATTCATATTATAAAGTGGGTGTACACAATGCTCAGGACCAAATGTCTGTTTGGATCCCCTACTTGTCCTTGTACCTCCGCTGGGTCCCTAACCATAGCTAGGTAAAGTGCCGCAGGCACTATGTTCATATCACAAAATATAGCAACATACAACATATCAACATTCACATAGTGTATGAGAGATAAAGTTACTACCTTTTGTCTCTGAAAAGCCATATCATGGGGTTATCAAATAAAACTAAGCTAAATGCATTATAGGGAAACTAACCTAGGTCGATCTCTAAGTGGAGTCTATATTTAGTTCTTAAGTAATCTATTGTAAATAACAAATTAACCAAAGAGTATGGGATATGAGTTTCATCTATCTAATTAAACTAAAGAGCTACTTGTTTATGAAATTTTCAATGTATAAAGTGTGTGGGTGGGTGTAAATGCAAGAGATGAATGTCCTAGGTGAGTGAGTCCACTAACCATCCTTGTCTAATTTTAATTTTAAGTTATTCTCTAAACTAAGCACAAGGACTAGCAAGAACCCTTACTAATCAATATTCCTAACTTCTCAATTATATCTAAACCTAGACTCAATTATTAGTTAGCAATATCTTAAGTACTTAGCTCATGCTAGATTCATAAGAGATCCTTTCTACCACCAATTAATTCCTAGAAATCAAGCAAACAATTGATTTTAAGAGAATAGAGGAAAGTAATTGAATAACAAAAGAGTGCTATAGTCTAATTACAATCCATGAGTACAAATCTAGCACAAGTATCATCATCCAGATTACATCAACCGATTAAATCACTACTACAGAATTATGATATAACCACCCTAATAGACGCCCCCAATTTTAAAATTGGGTGGTTAAAAAGGAAGGCAGTGGCATTTTCGTAATTATGTGTATATTGGAAAACCCTTAGATGTCCCAAATTTGAATTTAGACGTCCCAAATTAAATGAGATTTGGGACGCCTAAAGTCTTTTTTGGGACTCCTAAAGTAAGACTTTAGGCGTCCCAAATCCCATTGGGACGTCTAAAGTCTTTAGACCTCCCAAATGGGATTTAGGATGCCTAAAGTCACACTTTAAGAGTCCCAAAAAAATTTGGGACTCCTAAAGTCATGTCAGAAATTCTGACATGCGTGAGACTTTTCTTCCCTTTTCTTCATTCCCTTGTCAGAAACCCATCCTTCTTTTTCCATCTTTCCCATCCCCATGACTTCTCTTCCCTTTTTTCTGCATTTCCTTTTTTCTTTCATTCCCGTGACTTCGTCTTCCTCAATCTTCTTCCTCTCTTCCTTTTCTTCATTCCCTTTTACTCCACCTCCTTCCATTCTCATAACACCTTCTTTGCTCTCACCCTCCGGTGTACACCTCCTCCACCTTTTTTGCCCCCTCCACCCTCCAGCGTAGACCTCCCACTCTCTTCGTTGCTTTCAGCCTCTGGCGTACCTCTCCTCTCCACTGTGCATACACAACTCCTCCAATGTCTTCTCTCCACCTTGGAAGCACATAGACACCGTTGGCTGCCCTCTCCCCTGCTTTCATCAGGTTTGTTTTTCTTAAATATAAATTTACATGAATAATTAAGCTAAACTTGCAATATGAAATTATTATAATGCTTGCAATTTATTTACATGATTCTTGTTATTGGAGTGTTTTTCCCTTGATTGTTTTTTTGCCAGAATCATAAACTAGTTGTTAGTAGTTATGCAATACTAATAATGTTCTTGTTTTATACGTTTGGAGCTTGGAAATCGAGGAAAATACATATGTATTTTTATTTTGATGAAATGAACAACAATTAGTTTGTAGTTGTGTTGTGACAAATATTTTGAAACTTTCTAGTTGTTGTTATACATATATGATATTAGGTTGTATGAGTTGTTGTTATTATACATATATATATAGTAAAAAGATTGCAGTGCTAGATGTCCTTACCACTTCGTAAGGGACATTTTTGTGGTTTATGAATCCATCTTCAATTTTCTTTCTGCAATTTTAATTTGCTGGGTAATGAAGAATATAAATAATCATTTTAAAAAAACATAAAACCTTTTAATGTCCCAAATTAAAAATTGGGATGTCTAAAGTCCCCCTGTGGAGGACTTTAAACGTCTTAAATTGAGATTTGTGACGTCTAAAGTCCTCCACAGGGGGCCTTTAGACGGTCAAAATTAAGAATTGGGATGTCTAAAGTCCCCCTATAGAAGACTTTAGACATCCCAACTTTTTTGGGACGTCTTTTCTTAAAACATACTACGCCCCCTACATAAACGTCCCCCAGTTTTTGGACGTTAAAGTGCCAAAATATGGATGTTAAAACCCCTTTTTGTAGTTGTGAATCCTCAGCCATATATACAAATCATAAACTCTAGCAACCTAGAATCATAATCTGTATATACATAGAGTGGAAGTTGACATTAAGATACAAAGAACCCCCTTAGTTGCTTAAGGACTCAGGTTAGCTTCACCATCACTATCAGACAAAAAAGTTTAGCTGCTTATGGGTTGGGAATTAACTCCATCGAACTCTCTTCTCCACACCATCATAGCTAAAAAGTTTTGGGGAGGAGTCGAATAGAAGAAGAGTGATCGAAAGGCATAGTGGTGATCGGAGGTGAAGGCTCGGACGATGAAGGTGGATGCTAGATTATGGAGGGTGATGAGGGAGGTTTTAAGGGTTCAAGATCGCCACTGCAACTCCTAGCTCTCTGCCTAAATTCTCGTCTCCCCTGCCATACGATCCCCTTCTGATTTTGAAGTTGCGAATGAATTAAAAATGATTTAAGGGAATGTTTGGAAAATGGAAATGAAGTGGGTAATTTAAGGATTAATTCTAGATCTCAAAATCAGCTTCCAAATAGCGCCTAACTCTTTTTCCATTCCTATTAAAATTAGAAAATTAGGAATAAAATTTGCACATGTGCTCTCCTTTAATTCCATCTTTGCCCTCTCCATTAAGCTCCAACGTACTATGTCATTACTTACATTTATGAGATGCACAAAGGTAATATCATATGTTCACAATTAATTAATAATGGGAATAACAAATATTGTTTAAAATATATCAATTTAGCCAATTTAATTCCCAAATCACCTTTGCACTCAAATCTCACATTAATACCTAATTATGCCCAAAATAGTTAATCAAATCCCATAAAAGCCTAAGGTTAATCACTAAAATATATGTAGATATTTAGCTCTATCAGTCCCTTTACTACTCGAAAATAGTGCATCGAATTACGAGCAACTGCTCGGGTTATTAATTCGGTCATAAAATTCCAAATATACAAGCATTAGGTTAAAACTCATTCATGTGCTACTCTAGACACTTCAAAAGTGTTTTGTTGGTTATATTAGTCCAAAGTTGAAAATTTCCAGAATGCCCTTGGGACCCAGTCCCGACCCCACCGAACCCAATTTGATTGTACTTTTTCAAAAATTTTAACCCATGATATTTTGACATATTTTCGCCCAAGGAATCCATTTTTGACCTCGGTTTTCACAAAATCACTGCCAAATGACATTTCAGCCCTTGACAGCCCCAATTTAGGGTTTTAGGGGCGTTTTGGTCATTTCGCTTGCTATGACATTTCTGAAAAAGTGTTCAACATAAACCCCACCTAATTTTTCCTCCTGAACACAATGGAATCATCAAATTATTGAAAATCCCACTCCTTCCATCTATTTCCCTCTTGGCCGAAACTTACAAGCATAAAAGGGGAAATTGGGTTTTTGATTTCTAACACCGAAAGCTTGCTCCTTTTCACTCCTAATAATTCAATTAACCATTTAAACGCTTAGTAAAAAAGATTTGAAGAAATTTGAGAAGCATAACCCCTTAGGGTTATCACATCCCAAACCAGCAAATCAAGGCAAACAACCCACAAATCCACCAACAACTTCAACAACAACATCAAAGATTTGAGAGTTTTGGAAGTTACCTTTGGATTCCTCTTACTTTCTATCTCTAGCCGAAATCTTTCCCTCCTCAAACCTTGAAAGTTTGCTTGCTAAACACATGAATCTATGGAGAAAAGAAGCTTAGGGAAGAGATTACACAAACTAGACGCTAAATCACAAAGAAAATCAAGACCTACCTTGTGATTTTTCCTCCTCCCTCACACATCAAGTGACATTTAATAATATTCCTAAGCAATATCTATGAATGCAATTGTAGAAGTAGCTATTGATTAGAAGTATTAGATCTAATGTGATTACTTGGGGTTTTTCATTTAGACTTGGTGAGTTTTGACTCCCATATCATTTATTTGACAAGGATAACCATTGAATGCAATTTCTCAAGAGAATTCACTTCATTCGTATTCCATTCGATTCACTATCGTATCTTAAAAGACCAAAAATAGTAGCTTTAGGTTTTTAATTCACTTTTGCACTTACTTATTGTCAACAAAAAAAACCCCAAAACCAACTTTCCCCTTGTTTTATTGTATTTGCATGTCATTTAGATTACTTAGGAATCAACAAAGGGCTCCTCGAGAAAGAGATAATGATATTATATTTACCTATACATAATCTTTAGTTAATTTTTGATTGTGGAATCAAGGCTAACATAAAAAAGTCCCCATCAACCTTAACACTCTTGGCTCGACAAATATTAGGCTCAAGTTCAAAGTAACTGGAGGATATTTTGGATTTATATGAAAAAAAAAAGTTAAAATGCTAGACATTTGCCATCATAAAGTTTCTTGAGGAGCAAAAATATACATTAAGTTCCAAAACAGAGGAACAAAAATACCCAAACTTTAATGAAAACTTGACGTCCGTTAACTATGGGAAGTGTTCCCCACATATTGTGCCGCGTGTCAATGGGTTGGGGCAACAATAACCATCAAGTATTATATTATGGTTCAATTTTACCATCAACTCTATCCTAACAAGAAGTTAGATTAAAATCAAAGCCTATAAATGATGAAATCTAAGTCCCATTAAGGTAATATTTTCCATGACAAAGCCTAATTTCCCCAAATTCCTATCTTAATTATGGCCACTGAGGCAAATAACAGTACATTCAATCTACCAATACGCAAATAACTAAGTTTGATAAATAAAAATATAGGCGAATACACAATATGGCTTATAAAAGTTATAGATCGAAACTAATCTGACCCGTTACAGCATTATCTAAATCAATCTCTTGTAAATCCAGCTTCTTATTCACATCTTAGCTCCTTTAGAAACAACAAGAACTTGTCTAAAATGAACTTTGCCCCCAAAAGCCATTACTTCTCTCTCCTTTCACTCTTGCTAAAACCGCTACAATGCCCGCCATGGCAATTTCTGCCTCAGGTCTTTGCAAGCTCTACAACCAAAATGCTCCATGGTAAAATTCCGATACATCGTGTTTGAACATTTTTGAATTGAATATGGGTGTCTTTCTTAAAGAGAGTTGGTTAACATACAAAGTATGCCAAAGGATTGAATCAATATATAGTGGATGAGCGTAGGACGACTCCATCAATATATGGACATCAATTTTTGATTAAATAGCTACCATTTGAAGCTTCTTCATATACACTTTGTTTTCCAGTTAAGAGATTCAAGAAGAACTATGGTGACGACCCAAGTTTAAAACCCAAGATCCCTATACGTGATCATTTTGTTTTTACGTGAAGAGTTTCCTCCTTGAAAGCTAACATTCGAAGTTTGCATGAATAATGATGTGGGAAGATTGTGTATTAGAGGATGACATATCACATGACAAGTTTGCATGAATAATGATGTGGGAAGATTGTATATTTGAGGATGACACGCCACATGACTTGTTATCCACAAAGCCATTTTGGTAGGTAAATCGTTGGTGTGTGCACAAGTGGACCTTGACAAAAACAAGGGGAAGATTTAAGACCCTAAAAGAAGCAGCTAGAGTCCATTTCCAACAAGTCGAAGGCCTACTACAATTATATGGGCATGGACAAATCCAATGAAGTATCAACCTTCTAAATTGCATATGCATTTATTATAGGATTACATTTTGCTTTTAATTAGTTCATATTTTGAATTAGGTTTATTAGTTAATGACAATTTTTTGAAATTTGAGTTTTTCTATTCTTTGGCTTGAAGATTAAGTAATTTCCAATTTTCTTTTGTAATAATGTCAAGAAATATTTACATACTCCAAATGTGCCACGTTATCTAAACTTTGGCCAATAAAAACACAATAATTTAGATCATTTCAATCCTAATTTACTACTGACTCATAAAATAATTGACCTATATTCTTCTTTTATATATATTATGCAATTTTAATCTTTCAAAAATCTTGCGATATAGTCATCACCTTCCACCTACCTCGTCCACATGTCACCTACCACCATCCACATCACGCCACATCAAACCTGGGACCTCCTTGTTAGGGAGGGAAGCTCTTAACCATGTGAGCTAAGAAGAATTGACATCCTCTATGTCAAATATATATATATATATATATATATATATATATATATATATATATATATATATATATATATATATATATATATATATATATATATATATATATATATATTGTAAAACATCTCTCACACACATGTATTATTTATAATATATTAAATCTTTACTAATATATTTCTTTTGATAAATTTTATTAATATTAATATAAATATATTATTAATACATACATATACCTATATATATATATATATATATTAATTTCTATATTAATTTAATTTTTATAAATAAATAATGAAATATATTTATATATATAAATAGTTCAAAAAAGAAAGTCAATTATAAATTAGATTATATGTATTTTTTTCTTACATGAAATTTTTTCCATTTTAAAATAATTATTTAATTTTTTTGAAAGGTTATTGCTAAATTTTTATAATACGTTTTCTGTTTTTTATTATTTTTGGTTTTTAGTATAAATTTATAAAAATTATATATTAAATTATATGATTCATCTTATGTTTCAAGATAGTATTAAAAGAAAAGCATATAACATTATATAAATATATTTAAGTATATTGCTTATCTAATATATCTTTGTTTTGGGTTGTCTAATTAGCCATTTGGAAAATTTAAGTGTAGATGTATCATTTGTTTCAAATTAAAGCACCAATTTAAGCATAAAGAGATAATAATTTCATTCAATTGATTCTTGGAGGTGCTATCACTTATATTTGTATCTTCTGATTCATTCTCTTGTACTTCATTTTCTGTGCCACTTTCTATTTCGATATCACTATTATAGTCATCAAGCACATCCTCTTCATTACTATCTTCATGAATCGATGAATGAGTTTAATTGTCATCGATAATCCAAGGAATTACTCTCATACACAACACACTATCTCTCAAACTCTCTTTATCTCACAATAATCCTAGTAATTACTTTATTTTTTCTTAAGAAATTACATCAATAAACATATTTATTGTATAAATATCATAAGTTTTTTAAAAAAAACTAAAATTTTGAAAATTACAAATAAGACTTTCAGTGGCAACACTAAAGTCACTATTGAATCACCCTTTCGGCAGCTACACATGAGAGTCGCTGCTGAAACTTATATCTTCAGCGGTGACATCACAATGTCGCGCGGCGACACTTTTGTCACCGCCAAAAATCTCTAACTTTCAGCGGTGACATTAAAAATCGCTACCAAATGTTGTCGCTAAAATTCCTTTTTTTTTTTTGTAGTATATGCACTACTTCATCAGCATTTTCTCTGTTCGATGATAGTCAAGATCCCTAAAATCTTAAACAAGTTGATTCATCTTCGTTATCTCTTCATTTTTTCCCCTTAGTTTTATATATAAGATATAGTTCTTTGGGTGGCACGATTTTCTCTCTCGCTCACTCTCATTTCATAATAAAGGTATTTTTTTGGAAAATAAAATAATTTTGTTACACATTTATTGCATTTAACCAACTTTTTTATTTACACAATTCGGTAATTTGTCTCATATATAGGACTGAAGATAGTATAAAGTAAATCCACAATGAAAAAGTAAAAGAGGGCCCAAGGCAGAGACATGAAGAGGATCTCTCGTATGAAAGCTTGCGTCAATTTTAGAACCATGGCCCACTCATTGTTATTATTGTACCGATCGAGATTTGGACGTTATTCCTGCTTGTGTTCTCAAATTGAGTCTATTCAAGCATATCTAAATCAATAGCATATAAAAGTTGCTTCTACTCATTGAAAAAAAAGAAGTTGATTTTGTTCAAAAACAAAAGTGCACCATTATAGAAAATCCTTTGTGAAGGGTCAAATTGGAATTTGGTTACAACAGTTTCATGACAATCTACCATTAGTTGAACGTAGCGAAATTAAAGTTGTGAGAGAAGAGTAGGGAAATCTAAGTGAAAAGAATGTAAAGAAAAAATTACGAAGTGAACAATATGGTCAAAGGAAGGAGACGGCCATAATAATAAACGTTGCAGGAACATGATTGCTTGGAGCCTGGGCAGTTGTTGTTGATGCTAAAGCCCGTGCTTTCAAATACAAGTTTTAATTTTTCCTAATTCTTCTCTGCATGATAAATTTATATTATAAAGTTAGAATGTTGGTTAATTAAATATATTTACTTGTCATTTAAAATAATATCTGTACACTATATATATATATCCCAAGAAAATACATGCCATGAAAAGACTGCTAGCTTTTTCCTTTTTCTTTTTCATTTCCTTTTTTGGATAAAGAGACTACTAGCTTATGGTAAAACGATTAGCCAAAAGAGTATGGTCCAAGTCATCTTTATTAGCTTTAGTCATTTTAATGAGAAAGTGGCTAGTAATTGATTTCTTTCATAACAAACAACGTCTTTTCTTCTTTTTTCTTTCGTCTTTCCTTACGATTTTTGCTTTTGCTTCGAGAATTCCTCCGTCAATCTCCCCACAACAAAGGATACATATATATATCAAAAGAATTCTTTAAATGTGTTTTCTTTGTATTGGAAAGTTATGCGCCAAATCCAGAACATAAAAATTTAAACTTGTGACAGCAGGTGAAGTTCATGGAAAAAGAAAAGAACTTTTAACGTGGCAAGAACACAAAATTAACAATATAACAACACATATTATTGACACGCTATCTCAGTCTTCTAGCAACAGGGTCCCACGGCCTTCGTGTCTCTCTCTGCCCCCAGATACATCGTCCCCATTGAGACCAAGAGACCAAGCCCTACTTTTGCACCTTACACTGTTAGCAGATCGACAACAAATAAAGCCCAAAAGCCCAAGTCTAAAGCCCAAACCAAATCCAAATTATATTGTAGATAGACACCACACTAGTACAGAAAAGAGGTTTTAGACCGGCACATTTAGATCGGTTATATTAGATAAAGTCTTAAAAATATGACCGGTGGCATTTTTGAAATTATAATAAACTTTTAAGACCGGTTATACATGAATTTATATGCATAAGTTTTAAAAGCTATTTAAAGGCTTATATTTTAAGTAGGCTTTTAAACAGACTTCAGGTTTTATCAAGCCTTTTGAAGGCTCAGGCTCAGGACTAAAGAGAAGCCTACAGACAGGCTCAAACTTTAAAATTCTATTACAGGCCTAGGCCTATATAGGTAAAGCCTAGCTTAGCCTATCCTATTTTCACCCCTATCTTCCTGTATGACTTCACGCCCGTACCTCCAATCCTCTCAAACTCCTTTTCTTCTTCTTCTACGAAAGAACTATAATTTGAAATGTGACAGTAAGTTTTTGAAAACCTCGGGAGGATGTGGTCGTGGGAGAATCTTAAAGAGAATAATCGGATATATGCATGAGTAATTAAGAAATATATATATATATATAACCAGCATCAAGTGCGACTTTAACAATACAATAAATAAATAAGTAGATTGAAGTACTTAATTAAAATTAAGCCACTTTGTGCACAACAAGATGATTCACACTAGCTAGTTTATCTTTAATCATCACATCACAACGACCCAACGTGTTTCATTAAGAACAAATATAATCATTTAGAATCAAGAATATACGCAACATGCATGTAAGTGCGAGATTAACAGATTGTCATAGAATTACTAATTAAACCATATTTTTATGTTTTTTTTTTCATGATTAAATCGAGATTTTTAATGCATTTCCTAGGATATTATTGCATGATTAAGTACTAAATTGACTTAGGGACATTTATATTGAATTACATATAATTAGGGGTAAAATACTCATAATTTGTAGATTGTTCATACAAATGATTTATTGGACTTTTGACGCTACCTTATGCTTAATCTTGCATTATAGGTGTTTTGAAAAAAAATTGGAGAATTTGAAAAAATGTAAATTTGTGTAAGAATTAATCTTTTTGAGGAATGGGAAAATTATAAAAAGATCCCAAAATTTCTGGATATTGCAAATCTGTGAAGAAAAAGGGCCAGAGAAAAGTACCTAGAGGTTTTAAAATTATAGTTCACCCCGTAAACATTTCAAAATTTTGCAATCTCCAGAAACTTTTGAATCTTCTCACTGTAGTCCCTGGTCAAAACTTGGCTAGGTCAAGTTTGACTTACTCTTTCTTCTTCCTCCATGACTCAAGACAAACCCCATATACCAAACAGCGCCACGGATTCTCAGTACCTCCAATTCTTCTTTCCTTCACCATTTCTTCTCCCTTCCACCATCTTCTCTAGACCCATCACCTTCTTTCTCCATTGTTGGCAACGAGAGTGGGAGAGGAGACAGATAATCAAACCAAATTTGGCCTCTCTTGTCCTCCAACCACCATCACCTTCATCATCAAGATGTTCACCAGAGAAAGGACTTAAGACAAGAGTTGGAGACAGGTGAGAAAGCTTAAGTCATCAGAGAAGGAGCTTAAAACTATCGTTCTTCACCCACGGAGAGAGCACCGCTGCAACAAGTAAAGCTTGACATGTCAAATTTTAGAGAAGGCCATGAGCTCAGATTCGAATAACAAACCAGAGACCACCAGAGACTTTCACAACCCTATGAGTTTGAAAGGAACAATGATGGAGGCTCTTTTAGACCAGAGAAACTATTATCTCCAACAAGAATCTTGTGTTTCTAACGAGTCTGATGAGATTTCTCTAGTTTCTAGCTGAGTTTTCCAATTTCCAGCGAAGCTATGATTTCATATTCATAAGCTCTTTCCACTCTTCTTCAATGAATTGTTTGATTTTTGAAGAAGCTTTGAACACTATTAAGCTAATGATGACTTTGGATCTATTTACAAAGGAGAGTTTATTAGCTTTCCATTAACTTTTATCATGTATTTGGATCTGTTGATGATGTCTTTGTGTTGATACACGAGTAAAAAACTTATATGAGTCATTATTTGTTTATGATGGACCGCTCTTGTGTTTAATTTTATTGTTGATGCACTTGGATTTTGTACTGAACATATTTCCTTATGTTTGAATGAGATTATGCATTATATGTAATTACTATGGTGTGTAGTTGAGTTAATTCCTATTGAGTGTCACAATTGTTCTTTCATTTAAGAGGAAACAAGTGTTTTACAATGATTTTCAAACACACATCAAAGTAGTTTTTAACAATTTATCTAAGAGATGACTATGAATATAATTGTAGGATTAGTCATTAATTAGATAAATTAGACTCAATGCGATTGCTTGAGGTTTTCAACTTGAATTGATAAAAAATTAACTCTCAAATTATTTTCTTAGAAGTAGGAAAACCACCAACTTTGCTACGAAAACTCATTTCATCATATAATCCCTTTTCATTTCAAACACTTCTTCATTATTTTCCAAAAATACCAAAAATATAAGAAATAGCTTTATTTTCATGAATTTTAATTTAGAAAAAACCAATTTCAAAACCCCTTTTCTAACCATATTTTTAACACTTAGTTTAACCTAGGGAATTCAAACTAAAAGGCTTATTGATTAGAGAATGATCATAAAGTTTTTTTCACTATATTGCATTTTAATTCGTGGTAAAATTTGTAACTTGACCCTGAGGCGACTAAGGTTCTTTTCAAATCAATGGCACCGTTGTTGGGAGTCAACTTTGACTCCTTTAGTTTTGTAAGTGTCAGTTGATTTATATTGATCGGGTTTTGCCCTTGAGAAAAACAACTAATATCTTGATTTTTCTTTTTTTTTTTTCCTTTTTTACATTTTAATTTGCATTCTTGCATTTCTCTTACTTGATTTCCATAGCTTGCTTGATAGCTTTGTATGTCCGACCTCTTTGATAGTGTTAGTGTTAGCATTTCATCTAAAAGGGGGGTGAATTAGATGATATTAAAAATTTAATTAATAAATTTAATCAAGAGAAGAGAGTTGGAGAAATTTCATCAAATTGTACACAGGAGATTTATGTTGGTTCAGTCTCAACCACTTGATCTACGTCCAGTCAGTATAATAGCTCTAAGATTTCATCTAAGTTCCAAAATTCGATGGGTTCTTTGAACCACAACACAAGCAAGCTCCTCAACAGGACACTTACTCCCCCTTTCACTTTGTAAGCAAATACCACGATCCTTAGAATAGTTCTCTTTTATTTCCTCAATTTTGCAAAAGATACAAAGTGATAGGGCAATTGACAATACTCAAATGGCTCATGTGTTTAAGAAGTTGGAAGAATTGGAATTGAAGAATAACACTATACAATCTCACTTGACCCAATTCTCCACCTCTTTGAGTGATGTGCATGCTAAGACTAGTGGTTTTATTCCTTTAAACACCGTCATCAATCCTAAGTCTCTCAATGCTATTGAGTTGAGGAGTGGTATTAAGGTACACTCCTTGGAAGAGGTTGATGATGAGGTGGATGAGGAAAAAGAGGCTGAGAGTCCACCCTTGAGTCTAATGAAGCTTCTTGATTTTAAGAGCTCCAAAGAGAAGGCTATCTTTGAGAAAGCAATGAGTGACTAGTGGCTTCGTTAGGATGTTAGCCAATCAATCCTTAGAGGAGACAATTGCAATTTGAAGTTGTTTTGCAGCCACTTGTGTAACCCTCTTACTTGAAAGCCATGAATATAGCTTCTAAATGTGTCATAAAGTACATGGGAGACCAACGGATAATTTAAAACTCATTAGAGGTCCCGACTTCAAGACAGGATTCAGTCCTGTGATAAAGTAGGTTTTTGGAAACTTTTCGAAACCTGTTTAATAAGGTCTCACTTCCACTTTTAGAATCTAATTGGTTCAATTCTATTCCATTCTTAAATATCAAAGTATTCAACAAAATTTCCCGACGAACTCTCGGGTTATATTCAATAACTAGTAGAGTCTACTGGGCATATTTGCCTATCATAGTTTCCTATACCAGGGATTACATACAGATACACAAATCTATGATAGGTAGGTTCACCTTTACTACATTGTACTTACAATTACATCATATACATTAATCCACAAGTTTGATAACCAACTAACAAAATTCAAATCCCCTACCCATGAGCATTAGCTGCCCTTGTTTACCTGCTTCTCCTTTAATTTGCTTGCCCTGGCTATAGGTTAGTCATTGGAAAGTGTGAGATTTATATGAATTTCAGTAGTAACATTTCACTCATATGATATATAATTTCATAAAGCATGTAAGCAAACATCACACATTAGCATTCACAACAGCATTCATAGTAGCATACACAGTAGCATTCACATTCATGACATTCGTCACAATTTGTGACATTCACAACAGTTTTCACAGCTGTATATGCATTTGTGACATTCATCACACAACAGCTTACACAGTTGCAATCACATTCGTGACATTTGCCACACAGCAGCATTCACATTCGTGACATTTGTCATATAGGAGCATTCACGTTCATCACATTCGTCAGAACAGATGATATGCACATACATACAAAGCATTATACATAATATAAGAGGAAGAGTCACTACCTTGTTTTTTCCATTATATTCTTGCTTGAGCACAGGTTTCATATGTTCAAAGCATATGTCAAATCCTATAAATTAGAATTAAGGACGATGAGTTATTCCCTATAACAATTCTTAAATAACTACAAAACATTTGGGGTTGGTTATCACTTGAGTCCCTTATGTGGCTATGAGAAGCTCAAATAAAAGCCTAAAAGAGTTGGGGAGAGCTATATCAGAAACCACCTTTCAAAAGTTCAAAATGCTAAATTGGGGATTGGCCATGGCAAAAAATCCTCTATTAGTGGCCAAAAAATGGTCAAAAACTTTTTGGCTGCGACCAAGAAACTTTGGCCTTGGCCAAAAAATAGGTCAAAAGCTTTTGGGAAGCAGCCAAGAACCTATTGGTAGTGGCCAAGAAAATTCCTGTTTCTTGGCTGAACTTCTAAAAATCATAACTGTTAGATATGATTAGTTTTGATGATTTCAAATATAGATGTGAAATGATAAGAGCAAAAAGTTTATATAATATATTTCTTTGAGCAAAAAGTTTATATAATGTATTTCTTTGACTAACTATTATATTTAATGTTACATATTTTGTAGATTAGTCAATCAAAGAATGAAGAAGATTGAATTAATGAAAATGAACAAGAGGAAGAAGAAGAAGAGAAATTGAAGATAGTCAAGGAGATGCCTACTCGGATTATGAAGAATTATTATCAAGAGGAAAACCAAGAAGAAAGATATTGAAGAATGAAGAACTTGGAAGATCTATCATGAATATCAAAATTCAAGTTGTTAGAAGTGATACTGGAGGTTTCTATGATCAAATAATAGTTGGAATAGGTTAATACGAAGCTAAGATGACTTATATGTGAGTTATGGCACTTCTAGGGGAGTTATGCTCGAGCACGAGGTGTTTCACTTGAGCACAGGAAGAACTCACTCGAGCATAGATGAATTCACTCGAGCACGGGGTGAATACTCTGTTCTACTCTGTTTTACGTTCAGTCTGACAGAGGTCCGGTATTTTGATCATATCTCTCAAACCACACGTCGGATTGACCCGAAACTGATGGCATATAAAAGAGGACTGACAACACGTAAAACATGCACCCGGATCACATTGAAAGAAGATCAAATGAAGGAGATATGATTCATGGAAAATGAAACGCAAATCACCGTCACTTTTTGACACATGTTTGGTATTTTGCACGTAACTTACAAAGTACACATCGGATTGAGACGAGACCAGTGCAAAATGAAAGTAGACTCAAAGAGCTTTCCATGGATAGGTAATTTGCCTAATTTGAACTTATATTCTAGGAGCTATGCCTTCTGGAAGTTGACGCTTGTGCAGACTAGCGAAATAGACACTCTTTCGATCATAACTTGCAGAATACGAGGAGTTTGGAGCTGATTCTTTTTGCATTGGAATGCATATGGCAAGAGCATTCTTATGATACATCATTAGAATCAAATAAACAAATTTTTTCTAAAGTGGCCCCACATCACCCGCGAGTGTAAAAACTGACTCTCTGAAAAGGTTGTGCGAGTGATGTCCAGAAGCAGCTGAAACATGAAGAAAATTGCATCACTCGAGCACTAGGATCCATGCTCAAGCATTGGATGATTTCTCACTCGAGCACATGCAAGTTTTGACATGGAAGTGATAACCTGAGAAGAAGCTTGTACGTGAAAGCATGAAACGCACTCGAGCATGACTGGTTGTGCTCTAGTGATGTCGAGAATTCACTCGAGCAGATGCGAGTGAAGTGCAGCGAGTGCTTGCCCGGGAGGAAGTCAGAACGTGAAAATATGAACTGCACTCGAGTGAGCCATATTGCACTCGAGTGAGGTCCTGACAGAAGCAACGTGGAAGTTTAGACTCTCATAGCCATCAATCCAAACATGGTTAAATGTTATACAATCATTATGTTTTCACTTGTTATTGTTCCTAAACATTAACTAACATATATTTCAAGTGTAAAATAGGAGATTAAATATTTGGATTGTATCTTCAAGAACGGAGGTCACGGTGAATATATTCACTCAACGTGATGAGTCACAGAAGCCAAAAATTCAGCTTTTGACCAATGATCCAACATACCCATGACTAATATTTCATCATATTAGTGATTAAGTATTTTGCAGTGTGAAACAAGAAATTTAAAGTTGAGATTACATATTCAAATGAAAGAGTCAACTGTGGCGGGCGGCATCATTACACACCGAGCATCAGCTACCTACCACGACAAAAGTTTGACCCACCACCATAAGAGATTGTCTGGAAACTCAAACGAATTCATCCCGCTCCACAACGTGACTACAGCTCACAATGAAACATCCTACTCTTCTACGGGATGCTCTTCTTTGCAACGGAAAGCTCATGGTAGCTCATTTTTCAAATATGCTCAACAGACAAAATGACTCCAACAGACGAATGCTCACAACGGTCATCATCTTCATCAACTATAAATAAGAGAGCACTCAAAGTCGATAGAAGACAGAGAAAACAGAGCAACGACACCAACATGAGAATAACATGAATCCTCTGCTTCTACCCATACACTCATTGTTTTCCAGTTTCTGTATTACTTATCATTGAGAGAGTGATTATTTGTATTGTACTTCAGTGAGTATTATACCCACTCTGTGAGAGAGTCTGTAAACACCTTCAAATATATTTTTGAGTTGATCTTAAGGTAGAGGGACCTTGAGAAGGTTGATTTCCTTACGGGAGAAGCTGTAGAGAGAATTGCCAGTAAGACATTCTGCTCGTAAGACTTAAAAGGTGCAAGCAGTAGAGAACGTTGCTGCTCGTAAGACTTACAGGGGTGTAAGAAGAAGAGAACGTTGCTGCTCGTAAGACTTGCATGAGTAAGCAGGAGAGGAAGATCTTCGGGATTGCTCTGCTCATAAGACTTGCTGTAAGGGGAAGTATCTTGGTGAGAGATTTGTAAAAGGTTTCACAAGTACCCGGCTAAACTTGTGGGATTGTAAAGGCTTTTCTTGTGCCTGGATTAAATGAGAAGATAGTGGATTTGAAAATCTCAGGAGGAGCCTGGGGACTGGACGTAGGCCATCACAGATTGGACCGAACCAGGATAAATCATAGTTTGCATATTCTCTTCCCTAAACTCTTATATTTCCAGCATATATTATTTAATCTAACTGTTGATTTATAAACCTTCATACTTACCACTTTCGTTAAGATACGAAAAGATTTCTAAAGTTCTTAAGTTTTTATTATACACCCAATTCACCCCCCTCTTGGGTGATAGCCGGTTCTAACATTTGGTATCAGAGCCCGGACTCTTGTTTAAAGGACTTAACCGTCTCAAGAGTTACAATGGCTAATTTTGGGTGTTTTATACTTTCAGAAGGTTTTGATTATACAATCCCACCTCTTTTGAAAGATATTATTTTTGGTTTTGGAAAGCTAGAATGACTAGTTTTATAAAAGCTTTTGATTTTGATATGTGGAATGTTTTTACAAATATTTTTGATTTCAAACCAAGAAAGGATTGGACAGAAAGTGAAAAGAAAATGTTTTCGTTGAACATTAGAGCAATGAAAATTTGTATAGTGCTTTAACCGAAAATGATTTTGAGAAAATTAGATTTTGTTCTAATGCTAAACATATCTGGGACACTCTTGATTCTATTTATGCTTCTAACAATTGTGTTGAAGTTGAAAGTGTTGACAGTTCGTGTAAAACTACACGCTACGCATCTACTGTGCATGAACAATTGGAAGTTGATGATGAAGATGAAGAAATTATAGAACACTTCCATGCAGTCAACATGGATAGACAAGAAGAAGAGGATTCCCGAAAAGAGTTCATTATGGACGAACATGAAAAATCACTCTCCGGAGCTCAAGATGAACTTAAGGTAAAAAGTTCCAATTCTTTGTGTGATTTTCATAAAAATGATTTTCAGAGTCTACATAAGTTTGTTTCTCAACCAATTGTTGATTCTATCGAGAAAAGCAAAAATGTTTTCAAATATGCTGGAAAGTTTGTTGGGAAGAAAGAATGTTCAAATAAAATCCATTCGAATTTCTACTCTCATGATCGACATAATACTTGCATGATATCCCATAATGCATATCTTGATGCAATTTGCAATTATTGTGGTATATCCGGTCATATTTCTCACACATGCTATATTAGAAGAAATTCCCATGTGAGAAATAAGTATATTTGGGTACCGAAGAAACATGTAAGGTTTAACACTAACAATCAAGGACCCAAGTATATGTGGGTACCAAAATGTCCATCTAGTACTTTATGTATGCAGGGTGATCGAAAAAGAAATGGACATAAGGGTAAAGAGAAGATGAAGAATACAAGAGGTTCTCATGCGCCAATAAAGAGGTTCATACCATTTATATCAAAAAAGAGAACTCTCAAGGCACCAATTGCTGGAACTGCAAAGTTTAACTACAAAGAAAGGCAATGGAGAAAAGGAGTACGTTCCACCTCAAGAATGAACTACCATGGAATACCATTCAACTATCTTGAGGAGAACAAGAAAAGGAGGATCTCTGAAGCATAAAAAAAAAGACTCCTGGAGTCTATATATTTTAAGAGAAGGTTGCCAGCACCCAAAGTAAGATATTCAAAGTATCAACATCATAGAAAGATGCAATGGGTAAGCAAAAGTAATCCTCCAAATATCTAAGGCAAAGATACACAATGATAAAACCTCTTATGCTGTTGTTTGTAATATTTGTTCAGGTTTTATATTTTGGAACCTTAGGAATGAGCATTGCAAATAATTTTGAAATTATGTTTTCGCATCTCTTAAAAAGCCATTTAATAGACTTATTTATAAAGGTATTGTAATGCTCAAAAGATTAATTCTTTATGCATGTATAATGATTTGAAAAGAAAATATTTCTCTTATGCATAAAGACATGTTTAATTCATTATGCTCAATTGTCTCAAATTAATTATATTCTTAGAGCATGTGAATTATGATTCCTACAAGGTAACCATGAGTGGATCCAAGTAAAATTGGATACCAAAGGAAGAAAAATATCTATAAGGTTTTGTAGGAAGAAGAAAGGAAGAGCTTCATCTCAAGATTATGACTACATAAGATTTCACTCAAATCTTGGTGAAGTTGGACCTTGAGGCTACATTTTAAATATGTAAACAAAAGGAGGAACTACTTGAGGCAACACTGCAAGTGCCTAGCTAGCAATAAAGGAAGAAAAGATGCACAGTGAAGCGTTACTCAAGTAACTAATCAAGTGATCATCATCACTGCGTGACAACTGGGAGTAAATGTTCAAGTGATAACACCAACTGGAAGATTGGAAGATTAAAGTCAAGGAATTATGCACAAATGAACTCCAAAGGATAATTTCTCAAGTAATTACGAGATTACTTGAGCACGGTACTGTCTTCTTTATTCTTACCTGATGTTATGCTTATATAAATTATTTATTTGGGTAAGGGATAACTTGCTTATTATTACATACCATTAGCAATCAATCATTTATGGGTTTTAAATTGTTTTTTAGATTGCTAAATGGACTGAAAGTGAAATTGTGCATAATCTTTCTATGTAGTTGAGTTTCAAAATGTATATTTCAAAAATGTATCTAGATTCCAAATTCATCTTGTTTATAAAAATGCATACACATTATTTGAAAATTTTTCATATTTTATTCGCATTTAAATTAGTTTCAAAATTGGAAGTTAATATTTTTGTATACTGAAAGTCAGAATGCTTCAAATTCATTTACCAAAGTATTTTCCCATCGTTGACATATTGATCTTAATTGTGCTATCCAATACTTGAACTATTCAGTCTTTATTCCTTAACATGCTAGACCTTACGTCTAACAAGTTAACTATCTATATGAGTTTCAAGTATATTTCCTTGAAAAGAATTCAACTTGTGAAAGCCTTATGCCAGATGCATAAATCTTTAGTTGATCATGTTATTCCAAGCATTATGAATGTTCATTAGTGAATTGTATTTTGATGCCTTAACCATTATTGTGGAATAACATACTAATATTCCAAAACTCTAGTCGTTTGGACTAATGAGTATGTGCTTCATTATCCATAAATCAATGTACTCATTTCGTTGCTCAAATACATTAATCTTTGTCTTTATCCATTTTTGAGTAACTAGAATCTTGTACTTTAAGTCTTGTTGCCTTAAATATTCATCCATTTTAAGACGCAATACTAAGAGGCAAGATTATCTCTTGATCAATACTGAAGTCATCATACTTATATATGTCAAGATAAGCCATTTAGGCTAATTCATTTTTCATATGACTTTTGTTCTTGGTAAAATTCTCCAACATGTTAACTCTTATAATTAACAAGTTATCTTTGTTGAACTCCTTAGTGAAGCTTTCTGATATATATTTTATAACTGTTGACTTCCATTATTTTTGGCATAACATTGGTATTTAACAAGCTTAATGAATGAGTTTTCATGCATTCAAAATCTTAATGTCATAATGCATATTTATGATTCGAAAGAACATTTGAGATTTTGAAACAATTTGCATATCTCATTATCATTTTTGAAAAACTTGTTTTCATTCATGATTTATCATTTCATAAAAGTTGGTCATTATGGATAGATTCTCTATTCTCTTTGATCCAACTTACATGAATTGCATAAAAATCATATCAATGACATATTTTCTATAAAACGTATTTACAAATTGTCATTGATCTTTGAAAATCACCATTCATGGTATCACTTATTCATCATGCTTCATAACTCAATGGATTAATTTTACTAGGTAAAATTATATCTTGATTTTTGTTGATTATTATACTCTTTGCTCAAATTTCATTTGATTAATTGCATACGAGCATAAGAATGAATGTTAGATCTCATGTTTTGATGTTAACAAAAGAATGGTATGAAAAATAAGTGATTAATAAATAAGTTTGAGCAAAGGAATAACAGGGATAAGCATCACTTGAAGTAAACATTGGAGTAATGAAGAAAGGTCAAAAGGAAAAGGCTGAGAAACTTGATCAGAAGCAAGTTTTCTAAGGCATTACTCGAGGCGGTACTCGAGTGATGAGTTAAAACTTGAAGTAACCAGAGGCACCTTCCACTAACCTGCCAACGTTACTCGAGTAAATACTCGAGTAATAGTGTAAGTATATTCAAGTTGCTCTCGGCCTGCCAATGTTACTCGAGTAGCTACTCGAGTAACAAGGTAAATACTTGGAGTTGCTCTCGGCCTACCAATGTTACTCGAGGCGCTACTCGAGTAACCATGTGAAAAACTTCCAGTTGCTTTCAAGTTGCCAATGATACTCGAGTAAGTACTCGAGTAACTCTATTTCTGAAAATGTGTTGCTCTCGGCACTTTGTACCACTGCCAATGTTACTCGAGTAGGTACTCGAGTAACACACTGAAGTAAGTGAAAACTTGAAGGTGGTACCCGATTAACGTGATATCATTCTCTCTCTTTTTCCTCGAGTTATTCCTCTAGTATGCAAGTATTTAATGTTCTATTTTAAGTGAATTCCTCGAGTAGGTACCCGAGTATGCAGAGAAATTTTCAAGGAAAACCTCAAGTCATTACCCGAGTAAGTGGTGCCCAAAAAGTAAGTTTACTCGAGTAACAAGGTAAGTGCTCTCGGCCTTGAAATCCTGCCAACATTATTGGAGTAAAGCATCGAGTAACCAAAAGTTTATTTGAAGGTTTACTCGAGTTGGTACCCGAGTAACTCATAAAGGTGTGAGTGTATTACTCGAGTAGGTACCCGAGTAAACACACATTTCCAAAGGTTTAAAAATTGATTATTCTATGCACTACCCGAGTAATCTTAAATTTGTCTGTTGACTTGCAGTTGATCAAAGTTTTCCCGATGATACTCGAGTAGGTACTCGAGTAAACTTCAAGGGATACTCGAGTAGCTACTCGAGTAAGAAAACCCAAAATTTTAGAAATCATTCAAACGTTCATTGATTTGTTTCCTATATGATTAATATTTCATTGTGTTAGCATTCTTAGTCTATTTACAGATAAATAATGAAGAAATCATATCAAGTAATGGAAGTCAAATGAAACGTTCAAATGCCAACCACCGCCAACGGATATTTTTCAAAAACTGGAAAAGTCAATAGTGGCTGCTCACTCTCCAACGGACGAGAAGAAAATGTTCCAACGGTCATCACCAACATATCTATATATATGGGAACATCCAAACAGAGACAAAAAAAGAAAAACACATACAACAACAAGATTACACTCAAACTTATCATTACTCTGTTCTTACGTTGTATTAGAAACTCTATGCTTCAGTGATTCTTATTCACTCTTGAGAGAGATATTTCATTCAAACTCAATATTTGTTATTGAGGTAACTTAAGGTTGTGGAACCTTGAGTTGGGATTGGATTACAACTTGTAAGTGGGAGCGAGTGTCCAGGTGTAGGAACTTGCTTGTACTGAGGTGCCAAGAACCCACTGAATCTTGGAAGTTATAGTGAAACTCTTAGAGAAGCTCTGAGGACTGGACGTAGGTTAAAGTGGTTGTGGCTGAACCAGTATAACTCACGGTGTACACTTCGGTGATATTTCTCCTTACTCTTTCATGTTTTAATTTCAACGTCAAATTTTATATTTGCAACAAAATTTTTAATATCACCCAATTCACCCCCCTTGGGTAAAACGCTTGCACTAACATTTGGTATCAGAGCGTAGGTCTTCTTGTTAAGGTTTAACAGCCTAAGAAAGATCCAATGGCAAGCATGGGTGAAGGAATTCTTCCCGACAGTGCATCCATCACTAGACCTCCAGGTTTCAGTGGCGAACACTTTTCTTTCTGGAAAGCAAAGTTCAGAGTATTCGTAATGGCTATTGAATATGGTCTATGGGATGTGATTGAGAGTGGAAACTATCAACCTACAAAGACTATAGATTCTCAGAAAATTCCTAAGACGCCAGCGGAATATGATGAGAATGACAAGAAACTTATCACTCTCAACAGCAAGGCGATTCTGATGCTACAAAGTGCCTTGAGTCAAAGTGAGTATTTCAGAATTTGCACACTTCCAACAGCAAAGGAAATGTGGGAAGCTCTGGAAATAGCTTATGAAGGAACTTCGGGAATAAAGGAGAATCGGATCAACACCTTGGTCACTGAATTCGATTAACTTCGAATGAAAACAGGTGAATCAATATCTGAATTTGAACTTAGATATACTCATCTTGTTAATCAACTTGCAGCTCTTGGAAAAGTCTATGATCAGCATACCCAAGTACGAAAGATTCTAAATATTCTTTCTAAAGAATGGGAGGCCAAAGTCATGCGATTGAAGAAGCAAAAGGAGAATCAATGAGATTAGTTGCTTCTCTATTTGGAAGTCTTTCTGAATATGAAAGCAAACTAAAGTTCAAATGAGAACTAGATGACATTGGTGACAAGAAAAAGAAAGGTCTAGCACTAAAGGTAAAAGAAGAGAATCAAGATGAGGATGAGGAGTTTGACGATGATGAAATGGGCCTAATCATAAAACGATTCAGAAAGTTCTACAAGAAAGGACAAGGATTCAAACACTTTCAAAAAGGTGGAACTAGCAGCAAAGATCATATCATTTGCTATGAATATGGAAAACCAGGACATATCAAATCAGAATGTCTAGAAGTGAATCAAAAGAGCAAAGAAAAGAGAAAAGGCAAATTCTTCAACAAAAAGAAGGCCTTCGTATATGCTATATGGGGTGATAGCTCTTTTGACGAAGAAAGTGATGAGGAAGAAGTAGCTAACATATGCCTTGTTGCTCAAAAAGAAACCGAAGAAGAGGTAAATGATTCTGAACCTACCTATGATGAATTACTTTCCGAATATAATGCTTTACATTCTGAATTTATCAAAGTAGTTAAAGAATTGGTTGTTTTCAAAAAGAAAAACAAAGCTCTTGAATTTGAAATTAAAGAACGTTCAGAAAAGGATTGTGAAAATTGTTCTTCTTTGAAAAAGAAAAACAATGATCTCACAAAAACTCTTGAAAAATTTACACAAGGAAGTGAGATGCTAAATGTTATTTTAAAAGCTCAACGATTTGTAAATGATTGATCTGGAATTGGTTATGATCCAAAATCAGATAGAAGAAAAGGTAGAAAGAAAGCAGGAGGTAAGTCTTACTTGAATTATTTCCAGCATTCTGTGCATACATCAAATCCTTTTGCATTTTGTAACTACTATAATAGAAAAGGACATTATACTTCTTCATGCATTCATAAGAAGAAAGGAACAATAGGAACTTACAAATGGGTACCTAAAGGTTCATATATTCAGAAAATTATTTGTACTAACCCAAAAGGACCCAAAAAGATGTGGGTACCTAAGACTTAGTAATTTGATTGCAGGTATGTCTCAAAGCATCCAAAAATAGCAAGTGGTACATAGATAGTAGATGCTCTAGACATATGATCGGAGATTTTGAAAGTTTTAACACATTGCAACCTAAGGAAGGTGGAAAGGTAAAATTTGGAGGAAATCAATCCGAAAAGATAGCAGGAATCGGTGAAATCAAAAATGACAAAGGAATACAAGTCAAATATGTATATTATGTTGAAGGCTTGTGTCATAATTTGCTGAGCGTAAGCCAAAGTGCAGATAAAAACAACTGGGTAATATTTGACTCAGAAGAATGGTTAATTATCAACAAAAATGACTTACAGCTTGATAAGAAGAATATCAAGGCTAATCTCAGAGCAAAAAGGGAAGGTAACTGTTATACTTTAGATATTAGTAGAAATGAATCTGAAAATTGTTTTCTGAGTAATGCCGATGAAAGTTGGCTATGGCATAAGAGATTGGCTCATGTCAATATGCATCAACTAGGCAAATTACTCAAAAAGGATTTAGTGCTTGGATTACCCAAAGTAAATTTCAAAAATAACTTGATTTGTGATGCATGTCAAAAGGGTAAACAAACTAAATCATCTTTCAAATTGAAAAATGAAATTTTAACAAATAGACCATTACAATTATTGCATATGGATTTAGTTGGTCCAGCAAGAGTAAAGAGTCTAGGTGGCAACCTATATTCATTGGTCATTGTTGATGATTTCTCTAGATTTACATGGGTTATTTTTCTATCATCAAAGGATGAGACCTTTGAAGAATTTATTGTTTTTGCCAAGAAGGTGCAGAATGAGAAAGGTATGTCCATTGCAGGTATTAGGACTGATCATAGTGGAGAATTTGAAAATCAAGCCTTTGAAGAATATTGTGATACTAATGGTATTGATCACAATTTTTCTGCTCCAAGAACACCTTAACAAAATGGGGTCGTGGAAAGCAAGAATAGAGTGCTAACTGAAATGGCTAGAGCAATGTTGAATGAAAAGAATGTGTCTCAAGTGTTCTGGGCTGATGCTATGAGTACAGCATGCTATATTTCAAATAGGGCCTATATCAGAACAAAACTTGGAAAGACACCTTATGAGTTATACAAAGGAAGGAAGCCAAACATTGCTCATCTACACATCTTCGGTTGTAAGTGTTTCATTCATAATAATGGTAAAGATAACTTAGGAAAATTTGATTCTAAAACAGATGAAGGAATTTTCCTAGGATATTCTAACCGAAGTAAAGCATATAGAGTTTACAATAAAAGAACATGTATTATTGAAGAATCAATTCATATTGTATTTGATGAATTTGAATCCTCTGACAAAACCATTGATGAAGAACAGGAAGTTGGTTTAAATCAAGAAAATGATCAATCTATTTCTAAATCTCTTATTCCAGAGGTTGATGAAACTAAGGAAGAAGAACAATCCCTAGGTCAACCTAGAGCATGGAAATACAATAAAAGTCATCCCTTAGATCAAGTCATAGGAGATGTGAATGAAGGGATTAAAACTAGAAATAGAATTTTCAATGAAGTAAGTTTTTCTGCATTCATTTATGAGATTGAACCTTCCAACATCGATGAAGCCTTGTCAGACAATGATGGGTTATAGCAATGCAAGAAGAACTAAATCAATTTGAAAGAAATCAAGTTTGGGATTTGGTACCCCGACCCAAAGATCATCCGATCATTAGTACTAAATGGGTATTCAAAAACAAACTCGATGAATCCGCAATTATTGTCAGAAACAAGGCAAGATTGGTGGCTAAAGGCTATATTCAGGAAGAAGGGATTGATTATGAGGAAACGTATGCTCCAGTGGCTAGATTGGAAGCTATACGTGTACTCTTAGCTTTTGCATGCATCAAAGGATTCAAACTCTATCAAATGGATGTAAAGAGTGCTTTTCTAAATGGTTACATCATGGAAGAAGTGTATGTAGAACAACCTCTAGGTTTTGAGGATGTTGCCAAACCTGACCATGTTTTCAAACTTAAAAAGGCTTTATACGGTTTAAAACAAGCTCCTAGAGCCTGGTATGAAAGGCTCAGTAAGTTTCTTATTGATCAAGGTTTTGTACGGGGAAAATTTGATACAACACTCTTTATAAAACGAAAACACAATGATATTTTAATTGTTCAAATATATGTTGATGACATTGTTTTCGGTGCTACTAATGAATCTCTGTGTAAAGAATTTTCTGAGATAATGCAGGGAGAATTTGAGATGTCAATCATGGGAGAACTGAATTTCTTTCTCGGTTTACAAATCAAACAAAGAAAGAATGGAATCTTCATATCTCAAACAAAGTATTTAAAAGAGCTATTGAAGAAGTATGGAATGGATGAAGCAAATGGCACGGACACGCCTATGAGTTCAACTACGTTGCTTGATGCTGATGTCAAAGGGAAAGACTACAACATAACAAAGTATAGAGGAATGATTGGATCATTACTCTATCTCACGGCAAGTAGACCGGACATCCAATTTAGTGTTGGCATATGTGCAAGATATCAATCGGCACCAAAAGAATCACATGCTGAAACGGTCAAACGAATCTTTAGATACCTTGCTGACACACCCGAATTGGGTCTGTGGTATCCCAAAGGAAGAAGTGAATATCTTGTTGCATATTTAGATTCAGATCATGGAGGATACAAAACAGACAGAAAGAGCACCAGTGGACAAGGACAATTTCTTGGAGGATCTCTTGTATCATGGTTCAGCAAGAAACAAAATACAGTGTCTCTTTCGTCAACGGAAGCTGAATATGTTGCAGTCTCAAGTTGTTGTGCACAAGTAATATAGTTAAAACAACAACTACAAGATCTTGGTATTTATCTCAAAGAAATACCAATCTATTGTGACAATACTAGTACGATAAGCTTGGCAAAGAATCCAGTTCAACAATCTAGAACCAAGCATATCGATGTCAGACATCACTTCATCAGAGATCATATTCAAAAGAAAGATGTGAAAGTGATATTTATTCCTACTCATCTTCAACTAGCAGATATTTTCACAAAACCTCTTGCAAAAGATCAATTTCTATACATTAGAAGAGAATTAGGAATGGTAAATCCCAATGAGTTGTAAGTTATTTCAGTTTCTCATAATATTAGATGAAGTCATTTGTTAAAGTTTTGATGATTACTAACTTAAGCATCGGAGTATATAGAAATTTGTTTTGCAGGAAGGTTGAAACTCTATTTTGAGAAACAAAAACAGAGGTGATCAGAGGACACATTTACTGGAGTACCAACTTGAAGTTATCACTAACAGAGAAGCATTACCCGAGGAACAACTTGAAGTAAAGAAGCACTTTACTCAAGTATATACTCGAGTAATAGACTTGAAAACTGGAAGTAACGGATCAAGTTACTTGATTTTCAAATCTAACGGTTCAGTTACAAAGAAATGAAGAGTCACAAGTTGAAAACTCAGGTTACCCGAGGAAGGCCTCGAGTAAACATGAAGCTTACTCGAGTAAGGCCTCGAGTAACTGCAAGTCCAGATTTTCAAAATTGATGAATAATGACTCAAATCTGCTCAGAATGGGTTATAAATGATCGAGGGAACATCCATGGATAATTACAATATTATTCATGCCAGGTACACATTTTAAATAATTCATTTCAAAGTTTTTCTGTATGAACACTTGAGGAAGGCCTCGAGTAAACTTGAAAGTTACTCGAGTAAGGCCTCAAGTAACGTCGGTTTCTAGGGCTTTATCTGTCGCAAACCCTGTCATTTCCACAAAATCTCCTCAAGTAAATCACTTTACACTCTCACAAAATTTTTTCACAAGTGATTCCTTGCTTCATTTCCGTCAAAACCCAACCATTTTCATTCCTAGAAACCTCCTATTTTGCTCAGAATCTCTATGCCCTAAGTCACGTCTAAGTCTCTATTTTCTCTAGAATTTCAGTTTTCAACCATTCAAAAAGATGAGAACTAAAAATCTTACTCCCATAGACTCCTCTGAATCCCAACAACATTCAGATCCTCTTTCTTCTCCTCCCAAGAAGAGAAAAAAACTCACCCCAAGACCAAAAGCTAAAATTCCTCTATCTCAATCAAAACCCAAAGGTGTGGTGATTAAAGAGCCTATTGTTACAAGGGCTCAATCCAAAAAGAGTACCTCAACCGGAAGAGGGAAGAGTGCCAAATCTCCCTCATCTCCTCCCTCTGATTCCTTTACCCCCCTCTTTCACACCAAAGCCTACCAAAAAGCCTAAATATGATAGGAATGTGGCTGCAGCTATGGCAAACATCATTGATCAAATGGAGAAGGGACAATCTTCCAAGAAGTCCAAAGTGCCGGAAGAAGAGATCACTAACCCACCAAAGGGATTCAATGTCAGCAAATTGGTGGAATCTCCGAAGTATTTGTCTCAGTTCTCCAGGAGGAAGGTGTGTAAAACACACTATGTGGATCTCAGATTACTTCAAGAGGTAGTGAAGCTTGACCTAAGTCCTTATTTAGATCCCTTTATGCCTTGGTTATCCATTAGATTGCCTTTTTGCACAATGGTGATCACTCACTTCTATTGTAAACTAGAGATCATAGATGAGCCTAACCGAACCTCAGTTGAGGAAGAGATGACCACCACAGTGAGAGGCCAAAAGATACTTATATCACCCTCTAGGATTAATTTGTGGTTAGGAATAGAGAACCCCCCAGATGATATCTATTCCCAACTTGAGCCAAACCAAATCTTTACCATCCTTAAACCCGAAGAGTTAGTTGGCCCTCTAAATTTCAAGCCCAGTGATATGTGTGATCATCATAGGGTCCTTTGGTACATTTACTCTAGGCCCCTAGTGAACAAAGCCAACAACTATACCCACTTCCCCAATAGGGACTTTAGGTGGTTTGCTTCACTTCTCCTGAAGGAGCAGAAGGATCTGGGAGAGTATATCTTCTCAGAAATGAAGAGGTATAAGGTGGATGGGAAGGCTACAACACCAATGCCATATCCTCAGATTGTGTCTCTAATCCTGAAAGAGAACAAAATATGGTATTTGGATAGCAAGGAGCCCATTGAGAGGTTGACTCCAGTTGGGAGAAACCAGATTGGGAAATTGAACTTCGATATCCCTCTCAAAGGCCCTCTGGAATCTGGGTCAAAGAAGAAGAGGAAGACTACTGAGGCAGAGACCAGCAAGATAGATGACACTCATTCATCTGCTCCAACTGCTACCACATCATCGCCATCCTTTCTCAATCCCACTCTCCAGCACTTTATGGAAAATATGCTGAGAGGTTTCCATGTGGATATCGCCAACACGAACGCCAAACTGATAACTAACACGAATTTCAAGAAGGCAGAGTTGGTTGAGAAAATAGACAAGAGGCATGAGGAGTTGGTAGAGAAAATGGACAAGAGGCATGAGGAGTTGCTAGCAGAGCAACGTGCCCAGGGTGAGACTCTGAGATTAATTCTGGCACGACTGGACTCTTTAGGTCCCGGACCTTCTGCCGGTCCATCTTCATCTGCACCACCACCACCTCTAGTGAACCCTCCTTCTGACACTCCTCTCCCTGAGGATGAACCATGTACTCCTCTGGTATCTAGTCCACCTGAGTCTCGAGCCAAAGACATTCTGTATACAGTGGACAACCCAGATACCAATGAGACTATACACATTGTTATTGATGATTGTCCTCCAAAACCTCAGCCAAAAACCGCTCCTAAACTGACTCCATCTCCTACCCACACTGAGGAAATATCTCCCTCATCCTCCTCTGAACATCATACACCAGAGACTGAGACCACTCCTGAGATACAGACCACTCCAGAAGGAGAAACCACTACTATGGTTGTCTTCCAACCTTCTCCTCCCAGCGATGACATCCATGTCCCTCCAGTCAATCTGCCTGAACCAGCCTCTTCCAGCTCCTTTGATTCATCCAGTTCAGATGATGTCTTAGTGCTTCCTGTGAAGCCTATCTCTATGGTCAAGCCTCCTAGCCCTCCACTTGATTGATGAAGCCAAAAAGGGGGAGAAGAGCTTGAGAGTGATTTTGTGGATGTGTCCTAGTTTCTTTTGGGTATTGGGGTGTATATGGGTTCTAGGGAGCATTTTGGAACTTGTTATTTCTTTTTAGTTCTAAACTTATTTGCAATTTAAGTTTAATACAAGTGTGTTTAAGTTATGATTCCATTTAAAGTCCATTTAAGCTTTAATTTATGATACATTGTTGGACTAATGAAGTTTATTATGTATGCAAGATGAATGTGTTATAATCATTTTATAAAGATAACAAAGTTTATCAAAAAACTTTCAAGAGATGTTTATTTGTGAACTTATTTTCAAAAGATTTTCAAAATCACCAAGTTTTGTCATCATCAAAAAGGGGGAGAATGTTAGATCTCATGTTTTGATGATAACAAAAGAATGGTATGAAAAAGAAGTGATTAATAAATAAGTTTGAGCAAAGGCATAACAGGGATAAGCATCACTTGAAGTAAGCATTGGAGTAATGAAGAAAGGTCAAAAGGAAAAAGCTGAGAAACTTGATCAGAAGCAAGTTTTCTAAGGCATTACTCGAGGCGGTACTCGAGTAATGAGTCAAAACTTGAAGTAACCAGAGGCACCTTCCAGTAACCTGCCAACGTTACTCGAGTAATAGTGTAAGTATTTTCAAGTTGCTCTCAGCCTGCCAATGTTACTCAAGTAGCTACTCGAGTAACCAGGTAAATACTTGGAGTTGCTCTCGGCCTGCCAATGTTACTCGAGGCGCTACTCGAGTAACCATGTGAAAAACTTCCAGTTGCTTTCAAGTTGCCAAAGATACTCGAGTAAGTACTCGAGTAACTCTATTTTTGAAAATGTGTTGCTCTCGGCACTTTGTACCACTGCCAATGTTACTCGAGTAGGTACTCGAGTAACATACTGAAGTAAGTGAAAACTTGAAGGTGGTACCCGATTAACGTGATATCATTCTATCTCTTTTTCCTCGAGTTATTCCTCTAGTATGCAAGTATTTAATATTCTATTTTAAGTGAATTCCTCGAGTAGGTACTCGAGTATGCAGAGAAATTTTCAAGGAAAACCTCAAGTCATTACCCGAGTAAGTGGTGCCCAAAAAGTAAGTTTACTCGAGTAAGTACTCGAGTAACAAGGTAAGTGCTCTCGGCCTTGAAATCCTGCCAACATTACTGGAGTAAAGCATCGAGTAACCAAAAGTTTATTTGAAGGTTTACTCGAGTTGGTACCCGAGTAACTCATAAAGGTGTGAGTGTACTACTCGAGTAGGTACCCGAGTAAACACACATTTTCAAAGGTTTAAAAATTGATTATTCCATGCACTACCCGAGTAATCTTAAATTTGTCTGTTGACTTGCAGTTGATCAAAGTTTTCCCGATGATACTCGAGTAGGTACTCGAGTAAACTTCAAGGGATACTCGAGTAGCTACTTGAGTAAGAAAACCCAAAATTTTAGAAATCATTCAAACGTTCATTGATTTGTTTCCTATATGATTAATATTTACAGATAAACAATGAAGAAATCATATCAAGTAATGGAAGTCAAATGAAACGTTCAAATGCCAACCACCGCCAACGGATATTTTTCAAAGACTGGAAAAGTCAATAGTGGCTGCGCACTCTCCAACGGACGAGAAGAAAATGTTCCAACGGTCATCACCAACATATCTATATATATGGGAACATCCAAACAGAGACAAAAAAAGAAAAACACATACAACAACAAGCTTACACTCAAATTTATCATTACTCTGTTCTTACGTTGTATTAGAAACTCTATGCTTCAGTGATTCTTATTCACTCTTGAGAGAGATATTTCATTCAAACTCAATATTTGTTATTGAGGTAACTTAAGGTTGTGGAACCTTGAGTTGGGATTGGATTACAACTTGTAAGGGGGAGCGAGTGTCCAGGTGTAGGAACTTGCTTGTACTGAGGTGCCAAGAACCTACTGAATCTTGGAAGTTATAGTGAAACTCTCAGAGAAGCTCTGAGGACTGGACGTAGGTCAAAGTGGTTGTGGCCGAACCAGTATAACTCACGGTGTACACTTCGGTGATATTTCTCCTTACTCTTTCATGTTTTAATTTCAACGTCAAATTTTATATTTGCAACGAAGTTTTTAATATCACCCAATTCACCCCCCTTTTTGGGTGAAACGCTTGCACTAACAGTTGTTATATCTAATATTGTACGGACCCAGGAGAAGATGGGTACCAGAGAGCATATGTTTATACTTTTACAGGAGTTGATCAAGATGCTTTCATTTTGGATACAAAGGTCAGAGGTTGACAGAAAAGGCATGACTAATAGTGTTGCAGCGTGAGATGAAGCAAAATACGTGATATTACTCAAATGACATCCCGCCACTAGCAAATAACTAGTTAGTAATACAATCAGAGAAAGAGAAAGAGAAGGAAGATCTCTTAGTAGACCCAGCGAAGATTATTTCAAAGCAGCACAGAGCCAAGAATAAGTTTATCCAATATGAATCTTTGTTGCCTACCCACCTTCCTTATCGTTTCAAGGAGATCAGACATTTTCACTATGATATGAAGCCAATAGAGATGTTCAGAGGAAGATATTGAGATGCACAGAATCATCAAGCTTGATGATCCTATGAGGATTCTTACCTACTATCCTAGCTCTATGTCTAATCTTCACTGGATTATCTATTATACCTACACTAGAGCTATGGTGAACAAGGCCAATAAATGAGAGACAACACTTTGCTAGAGTTGGTCTCCATGATCCTTCATTCTTTGGTCTATTTGTCTAAGGCCATCTGAGATAGGAGCTTCAACAATCACACAGAGCTTTGCTACAAACATGTTGAGTTCATCACTTCTGTGAATGGCAAGATTAGACAACTCTGTGACTTGATCAACTAGAATACCAAGGCCTTATTCTGAACTCATCTTGGTATTCTAAAGTGCTCACAGAAGACTATACTTCAGAATCCCTCAGTACCAGTCACATAATCCAATATTGACTAGAACATGATGCATCAATGGACTACAGAGGATTATGACTCGAGTGATTACGATATTACTCGAGTGAGGTATTGTATTCTTGCTTAATTCAAAATCCTTGAGTTGTATCACTTGAGTATACAATCGAGTAATGATTGAGTGGAATCACTCAAGTAACCACTCAGGTGATATTGGGTTGTATCTCTTAAAACCTCTGATTAGCAATTACCATTTAATTTCTCTCTAAATCTTTCAAAATCATTTTCTCTATAAAGTTTACATTGGTTTCTCAAATCCAGGAGAGTTATTAACTGTTCTCCTAATGAAAATGTTTAAAACCATGCATCAATTAAGGGGGAGCTTCACATTCACATGCGTTTTATATCTTGAAAGCTCATCTCCTATTTGAAAGAAAATCATTTTAATATACTCATCTATATTCACCATGTCTTGATTAGTTTTTGATGATGAGTTATTCTTACATTGTTCTTTTCATGATCTTAATTTTAATATATCATATGGAAAGGAATAGTTTGTTACTTGATTAAACTAACAATTCTCTTTGCAAAGAAAGATTAAATTTATGACAGGAGAATTTGTTGTGTGCAATAGCATTCTTCAACATACTACAAGAAGACTCTATCAACCTTGAGGATGTTTTTAATGCTCAATCAAGGAAAATATATTGGCGAGCAACAAAAATACATATGCCAATATAACTGAGCATTGAACATGCTAAACATAAGCTCAACTCAATTGGAGAATCATGGCAACAACATGAATATATATTGAGTTGCATAACAGAAGTGTGGTGTACATCATCATGAACTAGCATTGCCAAAGGATAAAGCAACGAACTTCATGGAGCGCTTCATCATTTTTCCAAATCTACATGAGCATTTCTAAACCTTCTCTCTTTACATTTCAAGAATATGTTTCATATATTTCATTTATCTTGATTATAGAAGTTTTCTTGAAAACCTCTCCAAATCGTTTTTAGTTCCCTCTCATTAAAAATGAAAGTACTTTCACATAGGGGGAGTGTAAATTGTTTTCTTTGTTCATTCATTTTGATTAAAGTAATTTCTACTCTATTTACTTCTTCACAAGCTTTACTTCTTTATATATTTCAAACTTTTTGCTGATGTCAAATAGGGGGAGAAAAATGTAAGAAAAATATGTATGTTGCATTATGTATAATACGTATGTTGCACTTTGCATTATATAAGTATGTTGCACTTTATTCAGACATATTTTTCTTAAAGGATTTGTCATCATCAAAAAGGGGGAGAATGTTAGATATGATTAGTTTTGATGATGTCAAATATAGATGTGAAATGATAAGAGCAAAAAGTTTATATAATATATTTCTTTGAGCAAAAAGTTTATATAATATATTTCTTTGATCAAAAAGTTTATATAATGTATTTCTTTGACTAACTATTATATTTAATGTTACATATTTTGTAGATTAGTCAAGCAAAGAATGATGTCAAATATAGATGTGAAATGATAAGAGCAAAAAGTTTATATAATATATTTCTTTGAGCAAAAAGTTTATATAATATATTTCTTTGTGCAAAAAGTTTATATAATGTATTTCTTTGACTAACTATTATATTTAATGTTACATATTTTGTAGATTAGTCAAGCAAAGAATGAAGAAGATTGAATTAATGAAAATGAACAAGAGGAAGAAGAAGAAGAGAAATTGAAGATAGTCAAGGAGATACCTACTCGGATTATTAACAATTATTATCAAGAGGAAAACCAAGAAGAAAGATATTGAAGAATGAAGAACTTGGAAGATCTATCATGAATATCAAAATTCAAGTTGTTAGAAGTGATACTGGAGGTTTCTATGATCAAATAACGGTTGGAATAGGTTAATACGAAGCTAAGATGACTTATATGTAAGTTATGGCACTTCTAGGGGAGTTATGCTCGAGCACGAGGTGTTTCACTCGAGCACAGGAAGAACTCACTCGAGCACAGATGAATTCACTCTGTTCTACTCTGTTTTACGTTCAGTCTGACAGAGGTCTGGTATTTTGATGATATCTCTCAAACCACAAGTCGGATTGCCCCGAAACCAGTGGCATATGAAAGAGGACTCACAACACGTAAAATATACACCCGGATCACATTGAAAGAAGATCAAATGAAGGTGATATGATTTGTGGAAAATGAAATGAAAATCACCGTCACTTTTTGACACAGGTTCGGTATTTTGCACGTCACTTACAAACTACACATCGGATTGAGACAAGGCCAGTTCCAAAAAAACGTAGACTCAAAGAGCTTTCCATGGATAGGTAATTTGCCTAATTTGAACGTATATTCTAGGAGCTATGCCTTTTGGAAGTTGATGCTTGTGCAGACTAGCGAAATAGACACTCTTTCGATCATAACTTGCAGAATACAAGGAGTTTGGAGCTGATTCTTTTTGCATTGGAATGCATATGGCAAGAGCATTCTTATGATACATCATTAGAATCAAATAAACAAATTGTTTCTAAAGTGGCCCCACATCACCCGCGAGTGTAAAAACTGACTCTCTGAAAAAGTTGTGCGAGTGATGTCCAGAAGCAGCTGAAACGTGAAGAAAATTGCATCACTCGAGCACTAGGATCCATGCTCGAGCATTGGATGATTTCTCACTCGAGCACATGCAAGTTTTGACATGGAAGTGATAACCCGAGAAGAAGCTTGTACGTGAAAGCATGAAACGCACTCGAGCATGACTGGTTGTGCTCGAGTGATGTCGAGAATTCACTCGAGCAGATGCGAGTGAAGTGCAGCGAGTGCTTGCCCGAAAGGAAGTCAGAACGTGAAAATATGAACTGCACTCGAGTGAGCCATATTGCACTCGAGTGAGGTCCTGACAGAAGCAACGTGGAAGTTTAGACTCTCATAGCCATCAATCCAAACATGGTTAAATGTTATACAATCATTATGTTTTCACTTGTTATTGTTCCTAAACATTAACTAACATATATTTCAAGTGTAAAACAGGAGATTAAATATTTGGATTGTATCTTCAAGAACGGAGGTCACGACAAATATATTCACTCAACGTGATGAGTCACAGAAGCCAGAAATTCAGCTTTTGGCCAATGATTCAACATACCCATGACTAATATTTCATCATATTAGTGATTAAGTATTTTGCAGTGTGAAACAAGAAATTTAACGTTGAGATTACATATTCAAATGAAAGAGTCAACTGTGGCGGGCGGCATCATTACACACTGAGCATCAGCTACCTACCACGACAAAAGTTTGACCCACCACCATAAGAGATTGTCTGGAAACTCAAACGAATTCATCCCGCTCCACAACGTGACTACAGCTCACAATGAAACATCCCACTCTTCAACGGGATGCTTTGCTTTGCAACTGAAAGCTCATGGTAGCTCATTTTTCAAATATGCTCAACGGACAAAATGACTCCAACAGACGAATGCTCACAATGGTCATCATCTTCATCAACTATAAATAAGAGAGCACTTAAAGTCGATAGAAGACAGAGAAAACAGAGCAACGACACCAACATGAGAATAACATGAATCCTCTGCTTCTACCCATACACTCTCTGTTTTCCAGTTTCTGTATTACTTATCATTGAGAGAGTGATTATTTGTATTGTACTTCAGTGAGTATTATACCCACTCTGTGAGAGAGTCTGTAAACACCTTCAAATATATTTCTAGTTGATCTCAAGGTAGAGGGACCTTGAGAAGGTTGATTTCCTTACGGGAGAAGCTGTAGAGAGAATTGCTAGTAAGACATTCTGCTCGTAAGACTTACAAAGTGCAAGCAGTAGAGAATGTTGCTGCTCGTAAGACTTACAGGGGTGTAAGCAGAAGAGAATGTTGCTGCTCATAAGACTTGCATGAGTAAGCAGGAGAGGAAGATCTTCGGGATTGCTCTGCTCATAAGACTTGCCGTAAGGGGGAGTATCTTGGTGAGAGATTTGTAAAAGGTTTCACAAGTACCCGGCTAAACTTGTGGGATTGTAAAGGCTTTTCTTGTGCCTGGATTAAACGAGAAGATAGTGGATTTGAAAATCTCAGGAGGAGCCTGGGGACTGGACGTAGGCCATCACAGATTGGACCGAACCAGGATAAATCACAGTTTGCATATTCTCTTCCCTAAACTCTTATATTTCCAGCATATATTATTTAATCTAACTGTTGATTTATAAACCTTCATACTTACCACTTTCGTTAAGATACGAAAAGATTTCTAAAGTTCTTAAGTTTTTATTATACACCCAATTCACCCTCCCCTCTTGGGTGATAGCCGGTTCTAACAATAACTAAATCTACAAAAATCAAAATGGAAAGGTTACAACTCTTACTTGAATCTTTTTAAGTCCTCTATATTGGAAAAATATGAACCACCACCATCTACAACTACAAAAATACAGAATTCCACAAATTTACATACTGTTCTAGAATAGACTCCAATTTCAACCTCAAACTTTGAATTTGCAAAACATCCAGTACACACATCTAAATGACACCCATTTTAGTCATTTTAAAGCTTGACACATCGTCTATTCAACTGGAAAGTTTTATAATTTTTAGGTACCATTTACTTATTCAAAGCTGTCATGCAAACTAGCTGCCCTGCACAGGATTTTTTTGACAAAACTTCCAATTTTCAACCAATGTTTCCAATGGTCTAGAATTCACAACTGGGGCTACTCCCCACACAGTTTTTCACATAAAATCTAATGGAAACATCAAAACAATCAAATTCCCATTCCATACATAAGTTCTATTTTGGGCAACAATTCAACACAAAATCCAGAAATGTCCAAACTTTCCATTCAAGCCTCAAATCAATTGCAATTATCCAATGGATACCACAAGACACCATTACTATCACCAAAACACCATGAACTCTCAAAACCCAAATATACATGAAAATAGGTCAAAATTCCACAACTCACCAAAACACCTCCTTGCTTGGCTGACTATAAAGTCCCTTTCTCCCTTTAGTTTGTTCTCTTTTCCCTCTATCTTCCAGTTTCTCCCTTCTTCTTTCTTTCTTTCCCTCCCTCCCTACTCTCTAGCCTTTTATCGCTCCTCCCCTTCTCTTTCTCTCTCTTTTTCCCTTTCAACTTCCCCGTGGTGCATCAGTTGTTGGTAGCTAATGTGATCCTTTAATTTTCTAGAACCCTCCAAACTAGTCATCTACCACTGTTATAGATTCAGGCATATATAACGATTAATAAATAATGATTACATCAAATAAACATTATGTATGTCAAGGTGGAGGTCGTGCAATGATATAAAATGCTTAAAAGTAATTGTTATTCATGCGCATTGTCATGTATTATGAAGCAGAATTCGTGAAAACACAAAAAAGTAACAATTGTAATTAATAATCGTTATTTATTTAGTTAGAAAAATGATAGTTTTAAAACACAACCATCATTTAACACTTACAAACGATTTGTCTTCCAACCTTATATTAGTGAAAACATAAATGTAACATTTATATCTATTGATCATGAAGTATAAATGACAAAAATGACATTTCATAATAAACAATCATCATGTAAAGAACAAATCTAAAAATCACTATTTTATAACCTCGTTCAGTTCAACAATAAGTACCGGTTCTCCTACGTTAAATACTTTAGAGTGAAGTATTTAACTCAATTTATACTGACCTATTCCTTTTGTTCTAAGGAAAAAAGCACCTTTTCATAACCTCGTCCTTTCCTCCCTATCATGGTCAGATGCCAAAGAGCTCTTTCCATTTGCCTTCCTCCTCCTCCACACCCTCCTCCTGTCATCCTTACCTTCCACCTCCACAAGCTCCTCCCCCTCCCCTCCAATTGTCATCTCACATTGCGACTCAGTATTTCAATTAATTGTTTCTCACAATTTCTAAGACCTACATGTATTTGTTTAATATTAGCTGGAGTGTTGTTTGTTTTCATAGCATTTAGTCAGGTGAATAGGGAGAGGTTAAAGAACAATAAATATCCCTACAAGGGAGGGCGAATGAGAAATGCTTAGATTGCTCAAAAATTGGTTGTTAAGAGTAGGACGGAAGTACACCTCCGCGTCACTACTACAGATTTGAGTATTTATAACGCTTAATACATAATGGTTACAGCTAATAAATATCATGTATGTTGAGGATACATATTGCTTAAAAGTAATTGTTAATTATGTGCACTGTTATGTATTGCAAGGTGAAATTCACAACAACATAAAAATAACAGTTGTAGTTAATAACCGTCATTTATTTAGTGACAAAAGTGATAGTTCTTTTAAAACAACCACCATGTAACACTTACAAATGATTTATGTCTTCAAACCTTACATCAGCAAAAGCACAAATATAACAATTATGACAATTGACCATAAAGTATGAACGACAACACAAAATTTCATAGTAAACAACCGTCATGTAAAGTATAAATCTAAAAAGCACCTTTTTAAAACTTCATTCAGTCTAACACCAAGTACCAGTTCTCCTAAAGTTAATTGCTTGAGAATCAAGTATTCATTTTGTTCATAGTACTTTTCTAAAAAGCACATTTTCATAACCTCATCTTTCTCTCCCTCATCTTGGTTAGATACTAGAGAGCTCTTTCGATTCACCCTCCTTGTAACCCCCTCCGTAATTATATCCGAAATACGCGATTAAAATGAAATAGAGACCAATAATAATCAAATAACATTTACTAACCCATCACATGATGGGGTTTTCACGAATACTTTTTGAAATCATTTATAAACTTGGTCTCATATTCACATTTCGAATACAATTACTACGCGAAGATAAATCACATTCATATAAATATCAGAGTGCACAACTTAATCATCCCAGGAATCCTGGGTACATACCTTCGCTAAAGATACACAGGGTACAATTGCCCATTACAATTCTTTAAATGGGGATTACACAATCTCATCTCGAAGGAGTCCTAGCTGCTCCCTCCACAAGCCACTTGCCCTATCTAAATTGTTGGTAGGGGAGAGTGAGATTTGAGAGAATCTCAGTAGGAAACAGATACCATAATGCATGCATGATAGATGCTATGTGTATGACATGTTAGCTTTATCTAGATGCATACCCCATAATGATATTTCTGCATGCTCAATGTTTCATACAACAAGACTATGGCCACAGCGAAAACAAAAATAGAGCTTCATTTATTCAAATATGCTCTACACAATCAAGTAAAGCAATCACATACATCACTACACAAGCAAAGATATCGAATGCATGGAAGTAAGGTAAGTCCCCTACCTCCAGTCTTTTCTCCTCGATTTGCGTGCCAGCAACTCGGGGCTTCACATTCGATCCTCAAGCTCCCACTAGCTTTTCTTTGTCTTGGCTGAAACCCTAGCTGTTTTAACACCAAAGGAAGAGCTTCCAAACCTTACGAGATTTCTTCCTCTTTCTCTCTCTAAAGATCCCATATGCTCTCTCTCTATTTCAGCTGAAACCAACGACAGAAAATGAGAGCTGAAGAAGATGAGAAGATATTTAATTCCATGATGATGTCATCTTTTATTGAGATGATGTCATAATTCCCATTTTCGGATTTTCTGGTAGATTTTTTGCCCAAACTTTGAAAAATCATAACTAATTCTAGAAAACTCAAAATGAGGTGATTCCAAAGCCAAATGAAAGATATTTAAGTCCTCTTCATAGAAACAATATTGGCCATTACTAAAAATCACCACACAATTTCAGAATTACATAAAACTCATCGCTGCCCCAAAACAGAGTTCAGTTTCCATCCCAAACTTTGGACAGTCATATCTCCCAGTTCCCAAAACGAAATGGCACAAATTATATGTCCATTTTGAAGCTTGAGATGTGAAATTTAAGACTGGAAAGTTTCATAATTTTCTGACATCATTTGATTAGTCAAAACATCCACACGAGAAGACTGCCCAGAATAGAGTTTCACTGGACAGAATTTCAGATTTTGCATCTTTGCTTCCAATGGTTCCATTTTCATACCAAACATCATTCCCACATAAATTTTCACAAGGAATCCATTGGAACACCAAATCAATCAAATTCACGTCTCATTGACATATTTTCACAAAAATCTCAACATTTCAACACAATTCACATTCAATTCTTTCCTCTATTCTAAGTCAATTTGGATGTTAATCCACAATTGAACTCAAATACAGGGTTTCGGCGCTGCTCACAACACACACGAATCACATTCGAGTGCCAAATTACATAATATTCTCCAAAAGGGTTATTTATCACTAACCACATCCACTTTTGAAGTCATTAACCCTTAATCACAATTTGGGATCTTG
This sequence comes from Inga laurina, assembly GCA_963855925.1. Taxonomy (NCBI): domain Eukaryota; kingdom Viridiplantae; phylum Streptophyta; class Magnoliopsida; order Fabales; family Fabaceae; genus Inga; species Inga laurina. The sequence continues at coordinate 33,727,318 of OY979708.1, forward strand.
CTAAAATGGGGCTTAGTAGTCCACTTCTCTCAGGCTTATTCTCTAAGCTCGAGTCTCAAAATTTGGGGTATTACACTCCTCCTCATACCCATGCTCGCCTTCCTCCTCCTCCTCCTTGTCATCCCAACCCTCCTCTCTACAAGCCCCACCTCTTCTACCACCAACTCCTCTACAAGTGTAATACCCCGACTTTTGGGATTGGAGACTTGGGAATAAGCCTAAATTAAATGGACTGCTAAGCCCTAGTTTAGTAGATGTCCCAAATCTATTCTCTAATGTTTCTTACAACTTTGGGGCATTAAAGAAAATAAAATGGTGAATTTTGAAGAAAGTGATTATGCTTCCAGTGAAATTTCCTACGAGACAGTGAGATTGTCATGTGATTTTGGATGACCAAATGACATGCATAAATTATGAAATTTTATAGGGTGAAAGAAGACATCCTAAGCTTTAATTTGATGGTCATATTTATCATTTAAAGCTATATACAAAAATTTATGAATCTTTAAAGTTAGATCAAAAAAACTGGAAAGTTTTTGGAGCAGTATTCAAAGAAATTAAATCTGGGAATGATGCCAAAGAATTTTAATTGTGTACCTTTGCCTTAGATACTTGAGGATTGCTTTTGCTTACCCATTGCATCTCTCTATGATTTTGATACTTTGAATATCTTGTTTTGGGTGCTGGCAATTGTCTCTCAAAATACAGAGACTACATAAATCTTTTACTTGATGCTTGAGAGATCCTCCTTTTCTTGTTCTCCTCAAGATAGTTGAACGGTACTCTATAGTAGTCCATTCTTGAGGTGGAACATACTCTTTTTCTCCATTTCCTTTCTTTGTGATTAAACTTTGCAGTTCCAGTAATGGGTGATCTAAGAGTTCTCCTAATTGATGTGAATCTCCATTTAGGTGCATTAGAAACTCTTGGAATCTTCTTCATTTTCTTAGTATCCTTTTGTCCATTTTTTCTACAATCAATCTACACACATAAAACACCAAATGGACATTTTGGTACCCACTTTGCTTTGGGTCCTTAAACGTTAGCATTTAAAGTCACTTGTGTTTTAGGAATCCAAACAAATTTATTTCTCACATTAGAATTTCTCCTAATATAGCATGTGTGAGAAATATGACTTGATTTACCACAATAATTGCAAATAATATGATGATATGTATTATGAGATTCTATACAAGTATTGTGTCGATCACGAAAAGATGATCTCAAATGATCAGTTTGCCTAAGTTCTTTCTTCCTGTATCAATTTCCAGCATGATTGAAAATCTTTTTTTTGTCAATAGAATCAATAATTGGTTAAAAAAAAATTTTATGCAAGCTTTGAAAATTAGTTTTACGAAAATCACAAGAAGAATTGGAACTTTTTACCTTAAGTTCATCTTGAGCTCCGGAGAGTGAATTTTCTTGTCCGTCCATAATGAGCTCTTTTCGAGAATCATCTACCTCTTGTTCTTCTATGTTGACAAGATCATGGAAGTGTTCTATGATTTCTCCTTCTTCATTGTCAACTTCCACTTATTCATGAATCGTAGATATGCAACTTGTAGTTCCACATGAACTGTCATTACTTTCAACTTCAACACACTTGTTAGAAGTATACATAGAATCAAGAGTATCCCAAATATCTCTTGCAGTAATGCAAAATCTAATTTTCTCAACATCATTTTTAGTTAAAGCACTATACAAATTTTTCATTACTCTAATGTTCAACAAAAACATTTTCTTTTCTCTTTCTGTCTAATCCTTTCTCGACTTGAAATCAAAGACATTTGTAAAAACATCCCACATATCAAAATCAAAGCATTTTATAAAAGATGTCATTCTAGCTTTCCAAAACCAAAAATCAATATCTTTCAAAATAGGAGAAATTGTATAGTCAAAACCTTCGGAAAGCATATAATACCCAAAATTAGCCATTATAAACTCTTGAGACGGTTAAGTCCTTTAAACAAGAGTCCAGCTCTAATACCAAATGTTAGAACTGGCCAACACCCAAGAGGGGGGTGAATTAGGTGTAAGATAAAAACTTAATAACCTTAAAAATATTTTCACATCTTATGAAATCAATAAGTATGGAAGGATGAGACCATAAGTAAGCATTTAAAACATATATCCTGGAAATATAAGAGCTTAAGGAAGAGAAGATGCAAACTGTGATTTATCTTGGTTTGGCCCAATCCACGATAACTTTCGTCCAGTCCCCAGGCTCCTCCTGAGATTTTCAATCCACTATCTTCCTCAAGTTTAACTGGGTACTTGAGAATCACTACAATCTCACAAGTTTAATTTGGGCACTTGTGCAGCCTTTATAGTTCTCTTACTGGGTTACTCCCCGTTACACACCGTAAGGTTATAATCGAGTTGCTCCCCCTTACACACTGTAAGGATACAACTTTGATGATGAAAGATTACAATCAATCTTCTCTCTCAGAAGTGAATAAGATGAACACTGAAGTACAATACAAATAATCGCTCTCTCAAATATACATGATATGGAAAATTGATAAGAACAGAGAGTAGCTGGGTTGGAGTAGATGATTTAGGATCTTTTCATGTTTCTCGTTGGTGTGTTCCCATATTTATAGATGAGTTGTGATATCCGTTGGAAGCCTTTCAACCTATCCGTTAGAGTAGTGTAGCTTCATTTGACTGTTCTTCAATTTTGAAAACTAGCCGTTGTGGTTGGTGAACGCTCTGCTTCCGTAAAGTCAACTTTTATCTCTTCTCTTCACATCATCTCTTTATTATATTCCAGGAGAAATGCATTAAACACTAATATAATGAAGTGTTAGAGTGATTAGAAACAGGAAGAGTGAATTTCATAATCAGTCCCATGATTTTTGAAAGCTTTAGTATGTTGTTTTGTGCTCCTGGGAAGCATCACTCGAGTGGTTACTCGAGTAAGCCCTTGATTGATCCTGTTCAAAATTTGGCTGACAGTAACTACTTCTTTGCTTCTCTAATTACTCGGGTTATCCCTTAAGTAATATATCAAATGACTCTGCAGATTACTTGAGTGATCCCTCGAGTAATACAACTTTTCACATCTGGTTACTCGAGTAGTCCCTCGAGTAAAGTCTGTCATTTCTTGGCCGAGAGCAACTGGATGTTTTCTTCTCTGGTTACTCGAGTGATCCTTTAAGTAAGCTCTTAAATAACTTTACAGATTACTCGAGTGGTCCCTCGAGTAATGTCATTCAATGCTTGGCTGAGAGAATTTCCAACTGTATTACTCGAGTGACCCCTCGAGTAAACTTTCAAATAACTTTGCATATTACTCGAGTAAGCCCTTCAAGTGAATTTTTGATTTTGATTTTGATTTGAAAAAAGGAAAATTATATATCATCAAAAAGATCTCATTGTCTATATTCCAACGTAATAAGAATCAGCTCTAAACTCATTGTACATAGAAAGTTATGATCCAAAGAGTATCTACTATTCTTAGACAATTTCTGAGATCACGAGCAGCAACTTCTAGAAGGCATGCTCTTAGGATATAACTTCAAATATGCCAAATTACCTATCCATGGAAAGCTCTTTGAGTCTAATTTTATATGGCACTAATTTTATCTCAATCTGATGTGCATTTTGAGAGTTGTGTCCAAAATACCAAAGCTGTCCTAGAATATGATGGTGATTCATGTGTCAACTTCAACAGATCATATCTCCCTCAATTGAACTTCTTTTAATCTGATCTTGGTGTCTATAGTTTGTTTTGGGCGTCTAGCTTCATATACGACTAGTTTTATATCAATCCGACCTATGGTTAAAGAGATATATCTAAAATACTGAAACTCTGTCCTACCATATGGAAATAGAGTACAATAAAAATGCAGATTACTTGAGTGGTTACTCGAGTGATCATGTCCATTGCTCGAGTAACCACTCGAGTAATGCCTTCCAAAACATGGCAAAGAGCCAAAACTCAAAGGAATACCTTGGGGAAGTTCTATAACTTCCATATAAGTCATTTTAGCTTCGTGTTGACCCATTCCAACCTCCGTATGATCATAAAAACCTTCGGTATCACTTCTAATAGCTTGGATCTTCATATTCTCATGTGATCTTACAAGTTCTTCCTCCTTCAATCTTCCTTCTTTCTTCAATCTCTTTCTTCTTGTTTTGTCACTTGATGATCATTCTTCATAACCCAACTAGATATCTTCTTGAATATCTTCAAACTTCTTCTTTCTTTACTTGACTAATCTTTCTTCTTGAAATTCCCATTAGTTCCTGTAAATTCTTCTTTCTTCAATATCATTTTACTTGAGTCCATAATCCAATTAGATATCTCTTTGAATATCTTCAATCTTCTTCTTTCTTGGCTTGACTAATCTATAAGATATCCAACATTAAATATAGTAGTTAGTCAATGAAGATAATAAGTATGTCATACAAACTTTTTGCTCTTAATACTTAACATCCATATTTGACATCATCAAAACTATTCATATCTAACACTCTTGGTTGATTTTTAATCAATTAATTGGTTATTGCTTAGAGTAAGCATCACAATTAGTTGAGTTAAATCATTTTGATTAGGCTAGTATTCAATTAATCTTTGTGAATGTGCATTTGAGAAGAAAACCTTTGTTGGAAGGATTTTGAACCTAATTTTCATTCATTGTTGTGTGTTTACCACCTATTCTATTGTACCTCTAGAACTTGTTTAAATTCTTTTTCAAAATCATATTTGCATTTAGATTGATGAATATGATAGGGCATTCATTTCATTACCCTTTATCCCAAACACAAACCCTATACACTAATCTATTGTAAACCCCTTTGAGCCCTTCACATTTCAAAACCCCTAATTTATTAACAAGAACTATGTATGCATCCCATCTCCATTAGATTGGCATCCAAACATCATTGAATTGCCATAAATATCATAGGTATCAAGAAATGCCATTTACATACATTATATATGAAAAAAAAATAATTAGAAGAAAAAGCTTGAAAGAAGGAAAAGAAAAGAAAAATAAATCATAAAAAAATATAAAATAAAGGCATTTGTTTTGATTGGCAAGGAGATATGGTTATTTGAGCTTAAAGAAAAAGAAAGAAAGTGAATGCCATTGTATATATTTGTGCATGCATAGTACTCGTTATTTCATTTTCCCTTCTATAAGACCATTTCCATCATTATAAACCTTTTTAAAAGTCCCTTTGATTCATAAGTCTTTGTGCTACATAGTAGTAGAGAGAGTAAAATGTCTACAAGCATATGGTAGGACATAGTCTAGGTGGTGTTCAGCGAAATTTTCCATACATGTAAGAGTAGTTAAACACTTAAATCGTTGAGTGTTCTCTTGTGTACTTTTCTTTGAATAATTTTGCATTAATTTAGTCCATTTTCATTATCCCATGCTAAAACTTGTGCTAGCTTGATTAGCAATAATTGATTAATTTATTGACTCCAATCTTGAGTATTTGAAGTTTTCATTTGTATTTAGTTTTGAATTAATTAGTGTTTTGCCCTGGAGTGCAAAAGTTTAAGTGTGGGGGAATTGATAAATCCCTATTTTTATTATTTATTTTATACTTTAATTGGTGATTTTGTCATAGTTATTGAGCCTAATATGCCTTTCTTGAGATAAATTGAGATTAAGAGTAAATGGATTAAATTATGAGTAAAATTGGAAAAATTGTTAATAAAATTATAATTACTCTTAATCATTTATTTTTCTCAGAATATTTGATGTTGGTTAAATTGTTTTTCAATTGAAAATACTTGGAAATTTGGATTAAATCTAAAAATTGCAATTTGGATTTGAATTTAGAAAATGATAGTTTGATATTAGGAAATTACAAAATGCTAGTTCAGTCTAGCCAAAACTCTATGTTTTGCAGCCCTTAGGTCACTCTTTAAATTAGTTTTAGATGCAATTGTTGAGGGGGCCGGGGTGGAGATCAAGAGCTTTAGGAAATAGAGATCACAACGGTGGACGAACCAGAGAAGGAATAGCTTCACTTTGAACAACATCCTCGAGGATACCTCCTCCATCGCCAGTGACTCATACCCTCATCACTATCGTCACTGGCGGCGGAGCGGCAACTCATCACCACTGTCGGCAAGACCTCTAAGCTCGAGACAGAACCAAAAGATGCTGCAACAGAGAGAAAGCAAGGAGTCAAGAAAGCTAAAGGAAAGAGGAGGTATCTAGAGGTTCTATTTTCATTCATTATCGCCTATCCACCACCGCCTCACCACTGTCATCTCTGGTTCCTTCTTATTGTCAACCACTGTTAGTTTGAGCCAAGAAGAGAGGCTGCGAGTTGGGAGTGAGTTTGAACCTACAGGAAGCTAAGGGTTGCCTTCAGTATCCTTGACTACTTACTTCTTCCATTCTTTCCACCATCCTCACACATTCCATTAGTCCAGGCCGTGCTTCCCTTGTTTCTGGTGTTTTTATTCAGCCACTAGTTTTTATTAATTAAGTGTTAATTTGTCGGTTTAATTACTTCAATGTCTAGAACTCTGGAAGTGTGTTGTGAAGGTAAATTGATGGTTAGAAATGGCTAATTTCCCAAAACATTTGTAGCAAGAGGCAATGGTGTGAACTTGGAGCTTCAATAAGGGAGTTTTCGCTCTTCCATTTCTCTAATTCTACATTGTAATTGTGATTCCTAGGTCTTAGGATGAATTTTATAATGTTGAATTGATTTATTTTGATATATTTGGAGAATTGGATGTGGCTTGAACCTTTGTTAGATACTTGACATTGTGTTTAATTAGCTTAATTATCATTTCATTGTGCTGGTTAGTCATTTAATTGATGATTTTGTGAACATTTTGTGCTAATTTCAAGGTGGCTTGGTTAGTGAACCAATGGTGTCTTATATTTGTATTGGTTAATTGAATGTGAATTTATTAGTTGTATTTAGCATTGGGTTTGAACATCATTAATCTTGGTTGATCATATAGGTGGCCATTGTTAAATTAAGATTAATGAGAAAATCAAGTGATAATGCAACATGGCTCGGTTATTAGATCAAAAGCTAAATATGATTTTTATGTTCATTTAAATGCTGGAGTGCTTAATCAACATAATTTAGAAAGATTAATATGCAAGGTGGCTTGGTATTAATCAATCTAGGTTAGGCATAGTCTAAGTGGTGGCCCTTAAAGTTATTTTGGAACTAGTATGATTAAAGCTCCCATAATCGTTTTAAGTGAGGATTGCTTGCATCATTGCTATGAGAGATTGCGTATTCCATTGTTGATTTCTTTGTTTTCTCATATTTCATTAGTTTCATTATCATTTCATTTCATATTATAAAGAAAAAACCCAAAAAGGATTAGTTTAGAACAAGTTAATTTTTAAATTGCATAAAGTATTTTTAAAAGATCAAATTTTCCCTTTTATCATTTCATGTCAATCATTACATTTAGTTTCTAGGTAATTAATAAAAGGCTCTTTGAGAGACGATCCAGGATTGCACCTTATATTGCAATCCTTAGTTTTATTTTTGAAGAGGTTGTGAAGGCATAAAGCCGACAACACATATCCTTCAAGGTGGGCTGCCAAGGGTAATTTTGTAATTTGACATTGAATTTGATAATTATGAATCCAAAAATGGATTCCTTGGTGAAAAATATCTCAGAATAGCCCATGTCAAAATTTAGGAAAAGTACAGTCAGATTGGGTACGGCGGGGCCGGCCCAGGTCCTAGGGGCATTTTAGTAATTTTTTAATATAAACTCATATAACCCCCAGGTACACTATGGAAGTGTGAAAATGGTATATTTGGAATTGAGGACCAAGTGGAGAGCCAAGCTACAACACATTTTACGAGGCACATGTTTTGAGGCAGAAAAGGGTTAAGGTACGGAACTACCTCTCCTGCATGTATTCGATATTTATGCTAGTGTATTGATGCATGTTATTGCTTTGCTTGATTATGTGAAACATATATGAATGATTGAAGCTCTATTTCTGTTTATACTCTGGTTATAGTTTTTTGGCATGAAGCATTGAGCATGTAGATATGTTATTTTGTGAGCATGAGTTATGTAATGTAAGCATGTCATGCATTAAGCACTTATCTTACATACATATTGGTACTGTTACCTACTAAGATTCTCTCGAATCTTACCCTCCCCTACCAACAATTTAGATAGGAGGAGATAGAAGGTATGCTGAGAACAAAGAAGGAAACCGTATGGGAGGAATGCAGCAGTGGAATGAAGACAGGAAGATGTCTTCATTTCATTGGGACGGGTTTAGATACCCAAATAGCCCTATGCGGATACAAGGTTTGTAATTATCAAGTACTAAACCCTATGGGCAATTTTTTTAATCATGCACATATTATAAGTATATTTATGCTATTCCTTTGTTGCCAACCGAATCTCGCATTAATATTCCACTGCAAGTCAAAATAAGATAAAGGGGTGACATTTTGGTATCAGAGTAAGGATTTTGGCTATAGAATTGTCTGCTCAGAGTAAATGTGGTGGTTTTGGCAATAGAATAGTATACTGATAAGGTCTTGATTATATGGTAAATGAAGATACGCACAGAATAGGGGTACTAGAGAAGTGAACTACCCCTTTTTTGTGTATCAGCCCCGAAAGATTTGTGAATACCCAAGGGTAGCTAGTGGTGCCATACTAGACGAGAATGGTCTAAGGATATTGCAAAACCCAAGGAAGCGGGTATGGACAGGTCTAGTGGTTAGACTACATAGTATTTAGTCAGTCGGAGGTAGCTAGCACGATGTTTGACATGAGGGTAGTCTCAGGGTACCGGTGGTCATAACTAGTTGAAGCCGGTATTTGTATTTGCTCACAGTTGCACGAAAGTTAAGCATGGTCAACCCAGAGAAATCTTAGGATGGGTGATCCCCTGGGACGTTATATTGGCAAAGTCATGGAGACTTGAGGAATAATAACTGTCTTAAGGTTTCTCCATGACTAATGATCATTTGAGTTAAATGATTTAAATAGTACATAGACACATAGAGATAATGATGATGTAAGTATTGATTTTAAATCAGGACATCTCTGTTGTAGTGAATACAACCCATAAAAGTCCATTTGATGGGTTATGGAAATTTGAGGCATAATAAATGTTTTGAGGTTTCTCCATGCTAAATAATGATCCTTAGTAACACTGTGGGGTCAAAGGGATGTACATACGATATACGATGCTATATGATGAGTGGTGATCATACCGTATACTGATCTTAGAGTATCCGATAGGGTTGATGATAGGCCTGAATTAGATATAAGCTGAAATAGTACTTAGGTTGAAATGCGAATTGGTTACACTATGGTTTTCATGTATGGCAGAAGCTTAAACCTTGTGAATCTGATGGATAGTATTAAACCTTCAATAATGTTTGAGGTTATTACCTGAGTACTGTGAAGATTAGAATAGACGCTATTGATCTTGACTCTTAGTAAACCTATTGGGTATAATTGAGGAAAATAATCTCTGATTTTTGTGATATTGATGTTCTAGATTTCATAATTAACTTAAAAGTTAGGTTAGAGACCCTAGGCTGTAAAATCCTACATGCCAGATATGTTAAACTGAACTGAAATTGAAACTGATGAATATTGGCGTAAAAGTAGTAGGTCTCACATAAGGTTTCTACTTACCCCCAGGTAGTACCTTTAAGTCCTGCGGAGGCATACATAGCATACAACAACTATTTATAGTAGTTACTGCGAAACAAAAACATCAAATAACCTATAAACTACTATACATGATATATTAATCCTTTTACAGTACATTTTTCAAAATTCATGCGACTTCCCAGGGGGTCACCCTTTATAAGATTTTCCTGGGTCGAGCATGATTTAACCTTGTCTGTACCCTTGTGAAATATCGACTCAGGCTACATCTTTTTTTGTCTGTTGGTTCCGCCTGACTGCCCTTGTCTTAAAATATGTATTGGTCACTTCGGCCACCAAAATATGCCGCCTAGGTCCTATGTCAGTCATTAAACATAATTTTGTTAACCAGGTCATCCATATGATCCAGAAACTCATAAATGTTTCCATTTAGGCCCTGCTTGACAAAGTTATTCTTCTACTGGTTCCAAAAGCAGAGTCTGGGAAAAAGTCCAGTGTGGTATGAATCCAAAACTCAACTGGCACCCTGACTTGCAACTGCTCCCAAATATCATACAGGGACTAGACTCCGGTCAAGAGTGCAAGGTAGTGTCTAACAAGTATGGCCTACTCGCTAGGCTCTATGATATCTGTCGAAGATATAGTGCAACAGCTTGGGATCTAGTTGTAGGTCATATACCACCTCTATTATGCCAGTTTGAGACTTGCAGTTGCTATGCTCATCCTCCAGGTACTTCCCGTATCCTCATCGAGGTCCTCCTCTGGATCCTCCTTGGGGTCCTCCTTTAAATACTCTCCTGTCTCCCTAACCTATAATTGCCTTGGCAATGCTGGCCTCAGTTCCAGTTTATACACTAGTAGCACCGGCATGCTCTTTTGTGCCATCCATCTCATATATGCACCACTGAGCCCATAATACTCTATAAACGCCGTCCATCTAGGATACGAGCAGATGGTGGTTCACTGATGATTCTACCTTCGATGCCTCACTTAAACTGCTCATGACCATATTATCATGTAAACAAAACCATATCAGTATATCATTCTAATAATGCCAAAACCGCTTATTAGCTCTGATACAAAAAATATCAACACCCATTTCCATTTTGATATTCATAGAGTAATAGAGACCAAGTTCCACAGGCATACAGAAAAAGTACAAATATACTAATAAAAGTATTTGTTTATAAGTCGGAATTAACCGTGCAGAATTTGATAATATTTACAAATCAGTACAGAATATCAAAAAAATTCCCAATACAGTCTATATATAACCATGATCTTCATCTCCGGAAGCGTGCCCTTCATTTCCAGTATCTACATCCTTGTTTTTTGAGCCGCTGGCACCCACTGAGAATTTTTGTTTAGAAAAAGGGGTAAGATTCCAAAGAATCCCAATAGTGGCATACTATCATTCATATACAATGCAAAAAGTAGATATGATATGCACCATGTATGCACTTATTAATTAACAATATAAAACATAATTGTCATGTATACATGAGTTGGGCTCCTACCCGACTAATTGTACATCGGTTGGATTCTTACCCAAATCTCAAGTGTAAATGCTCTTCCGGCACTAACTACCTCTTCTAGACAAACTATGTTGATTAATAAAAGCACAAACAATGGCAACCACACAATCATTGAACTATGGCATGTTGTATGAAGGATAATGTCCCTACCTCAAGTTTGTCTCACCCCGTTTTGCGTGCCCCATAAAACGTGCCAAGCTCAAGCTTCTAACTCTGTGCTAAAATATAAAATGTACAAGAATTAGGTTAAAACCCATTCATGTACCATTTTAGACACTTCCATAATGTTTCTAGTAGTAATATTAACCTATGTGAAAATTTATCAAAATCATAAGGACCTGCCCTGGCCCTACTATACCCGGTCCGATCGTACTTTTCCTGAAATTTTGACTGGGGCTATTCTGAATATTTTTTCCCAAGGAATCCATTTTTAGACTTGGAATTATCAAATTCATTGCCAAAATATAGATATGCCCTTGGCAGCTCTACTTTCCAGATTTCAAGGGCAATTCCGTAATTATGTTAACCAACTATAACCCCACCTAATTTTCCCCCCTGAACTCAATGGAATGATTAGAATATTGAAAAACCTACTCTAACCCCCTAGTTCACCTAAGCAAAAATGTTCATTCTCAGTAAAAGTTGGGGCTTTTCAATTCTAACTCCGTAGTCGTGCTCCTTTCTACTTCTAATCACTTTATTAACTATTTCATTACGTTATAACTACCATATAATCCCAATTTTGGCAGCATAACATTTCCAACGACACATTTCCCAAATTCAAAATCAAAGACAATCTAGCAAAATTTCACTAATTAAATCGACCACAACAGTAAGAACAAGCAATATTCAAAGTTTCAGAGGTTACCTTTTCTTCCACTAGATTTTCCCCTTTAGGCCAAAACCCTAGCCTTCCCAAGAACTGAATTTGAGCTTCCCAAACCATGAATAACATAGAGTATCGTTCCCAAACCAAGAACTGAATTCATCTACCGCTTCATCTTCTTTTTCACCTACTACTTCATCTACCACATTTCATATACCACTTCATCTTCCTTTTCACCTACTACTTCATCAACCACATTCTTTCTACTACTTCATCTACCACATTTCATCTACCACTTCATCTACCCTACTCCGTTCTTCCCTATATATAGCAACCCTCTCCTTCACATTTGATACACCAATTCATATCCATTACTCTCCTATCTTCTTCACTTACAACCCTTTTTCATATCCATTACTTTCCTCTCTTCTCCACCTACACCATCATCTTAGAATTAATTTCATGCATTGTATTTGTTTCTTACATGCCTCCTACATGGAATGCTTTATGTCCTACATGAAAGGCTAGATTTTTCTATTTTCATGCATCTTGTGGTTGTATTTTTATTGAATAATTAAGTTTATTGTAATGTTTATGAAGTTTTTAATTTATTTTATTGTTGTTTTTAATTTCTTCATGAGCTAAATTTCCATTTTTCTAGGGTGATAACGTAGCTTATTAATGACGGATTAAATCTTATTAAATCTAGTTTGAATTTCTCCTTCATGATTGAGTTTTAATTATTATTCTTAATGCTTTTGATTGACTGACCATCTTTTGAATGATTTCAATATGCATGTTGAAACTGGAAGGTGATGCATGTGTATAGATCCTATAATTAAAACCATGACTTGCACATGAAATAGGAATATATTCATATGAGTTGTGTAGTCTTATTGAGTTCTATAAATCTTAATGCATAATTAATTGCTTAAATTCATATAGGAATATATTGGATTAGCAAATAATTATAGAATTGCTTGACCTTGGAAGAGGCTAATAATTAAATTAGGGAAACTCGACTGTCAATCATGTGGAATAAATTGGGCTAGAATAGATAGGTGATTCAATCCAAAATTTGTTAAGTGAAATCTGACTCATAGGACTTTTTCTCATAGTTGTTTCATATCATTTGCATTCATATTTAATCATCTTTTATTTCGTACTCTCAATCATCAACTAATTGAGCGACTAAATAGAGTTAAAATTACCCATTTTGGTACTTAGTAATCAATCCTCCTAGGAACGATACTCTACTCACTTATGTATTACTTGATTATGACAGTGTACACTTGCACTATTTAATAGACCATTTACACTCATAACAATTACTTAAATATAATTCTACAATACCACATCCAAATTGATTTTAAGCACATTTAATAAATTTAAAATACTTCTTGAAAAGTTATCAAGAGGCATAAAATTACCAATAGGCTTCTAACTCAAATTATCATAGTAACTTAAGTTGCATCCAGTATCCTGAAGTATTTTTGCAGGTGCACCCAGTTTCCTAAAGTTACACTACTACAAAAAGGGGAAAACGTGGTGCATGTTTTGTGACACTTCATTAAAGAAGTGCTACAACTTCTTCTTCTTGTTTTTTTTTAAAAAATGGCACGCTATAGCGCTTGCATCATCAGCCTTCTGTAGCCCTTGTCATGCAAGTGCTACAAAAGGTGAATCACTTATTTGTAAAACAAAAAATAGTGGCCTTTTTTAGCACTTTCGTCATGAAAAGTAACCTATTTTTCTACTGATCACTTGTAGTGATGAAAGCACATCACTCAATTGGTCGCTAGACTGATCTAGCATTTTTTCCATAAAATGATCTCTTTTTTTGGTGGAAAACACCTTGTTTATCTTTCAAATCCTTTGCTAAACCTTTCTAAGCTTTGTTATCATCAAAACATAGAATTTAACGCTATCCTTTTTTTGACAATGACAAAACTTATTTATTGTGAAAGCAAGTTTCTAGAAAATTGTGTCGGATAGAAAGATTGAATTGTCCATAGTAATTACTCAATCATAATTAGAGAGAAACACAAGTCATTAGTAGAGGATGAATATATAATATAAGAGCATATCATTCTCACTAACAACATGTTCATACATAAATGGATAAGGTTAGTCACATATATACAACAATATAAATAGTGAACCTAAGACATTAAACACACATAATACTAGACTCTATGACTCAACGAAAGTGTCATAACCATTAATATCACTCGAGCATGAGCCATCCACACCACCCTGAGTCTTCTCCCATTTCTGGTATTATCAGAAAGGGAAGGTTGGGTACGAAGGATGGTCTAGATTTGAGTGGAGCATTAGGTTGCTAAGAGGATGGGTCTAAGATGTGATGAAGGCTTGCCTGAATAGGAAAAGAGGCATCATTAATGAGATTGTTCATGAAGTATAGGCTCATCATATGGAAGGGAGCTAGAAGCTATGAAATCTGAGATGAAAGGGCTAGTGGTTTACTGAGGTAGGATAGGCTCATCCTTAGTGATGTAGACTAGTGTAGTGGAGGTAGGATCAGTCATAGAAAATGAGATATTGCCTAGAAAAGGCTCAATGGCAGGTGAGGGAGCAACAAAAACTATAATGAGTCTAATAGGAGTGGAGGAGCTAGGGAACAAAGTATCAATCTTCTGATAGAGTGATCAAAGAAGGTTGGCAATCTCAAACATCATATTGGCCTGGACCTCTTGATGTGCTAGTACTACTTTTTAATGCTTATTCATGACATTACACATCTAACCCATCTTCTCATCTATGTGAGACACAAACTTAGCATTTATGTTCTCCAAATCCACATGAAAATTGTAAAGAACTTACTTCAAGTATATATGAATAGTAGCACCAAGAGAAGGAAGGTGCATTGGATATGGCTGGAGCTAGGATTGAGTGCCATCTATCTTTCTAGCCTCAGAGTCTGGTGCCTTCCTCTTCTTAAGAGTGGTGACCAAAGTATGCATCTGGGATAGATTAATGCCAAGTTTCCCAAATTGATTCCTCTCAACTGGTAGTAACATCTCTATAGGCTCATTTGGCTCCATGTACAAAATTTTGTTTGCTATGAGGAAAAATCATTTCAGTTAAGGATAGGGCATAAGTGTTGTCTGAATACCTATACCTCTTGATCTCAAAGAAGATCAAAGCATAAAAATTCCTCTCTTCTTTACTCAACAATGAGGCCATAAGAAGTGAATGAAGTTGTTGGACTTGTTCATGATAGCCCTCAAGTAAATGTACCAAAGAACCCTATGCAAGTTACATATATTACTCAGGTTGAAGATTAATGGTCCTACTCATTCACCAGGCCTCAGAATGCTAGATATCTTATTAGGCTTAAGCTTGGCTAGAGCATCCTTCGATGGCTTTTTAATCCAAGCCATTTATTGATCCTTGAGGTAGAAATGAGAAATGGTTTGCCTTTAACGGTGGTTTCAAGATCTTCGTCAATAACAGAGCCACTATGGGTGCAAACTTCAACTGGCTCCAAATTGCAATAGAAGTGTCGTACCATCTTTAGATAATAAGGAAAGTGTATAGAGAGCCAAGGCATATATTGTCTAAGGTATTAAGATAAATCTAACTTGATTACTTTAAAAATAGTGTTCAAGTTCACATAGAACATCTTACAAATCTTGCATCTTGCAAAGTGCTCGGTGAACTTCTTGGAGTCTACAAGTTTGATTTAAATCCAGGGGGAAGGGGGTACCCCTGCGATATCCTCTTCCTCCTCCTCCTCTTTATTTTCTCCTTGATCATCCTCCTTTGTAACTAATTGACTAGGTATAGATGATAATCCTTCTTGAACTCTATGTCTTTGCCTCGATTTAGTTGGAATTTTGGTGCTTATTGCCTCCTCGAGCATATTGACCATGATTTTAAAGATTCAAGCATTGTATCTGGCCTTTTGCTAATCTCTTTCAGTTCAAGAGGGTTTATCTGAGTCAGAGTCTAAACCTAATAGATTGGGATGAGCTTTTGATTTTCCCTTTCCTTTCATTGTTGCAGCTTTGGTCATTGACCTAGTAGTTTTTGGTTCTTGAACCACAACACCTCTAGCTTTCGATTGAGATTCAAAGGGGATTAGTCTAGAACCTTTGA
Organism: Inga laurina; assembly: GCA_963855925.1. NCBI lineage: Eukaryota > Viridiplantae > Streptophyta > Magnoliopsida > Fabales > Fabaceae > Inga > Inga laurina. Next base: position 33,743,405 of record OY979708.1, read on the forward strand.
CCAAGGGTGCTTCTTCAGCTTGGATTTTAGATATTTCTTTTGTTTTTTGGTTGGAGGAGGTAGTAGAGACCCAGATGACTCTTCTTCTTACCAAAAAGTAGTCTTAGTTCTTTCCATGATGATTAGCACTCAAAAAGTTGGAAATTTTGGGAGGTGATTGTCAGAATATTGGTATTTAAGGATAGAGGATTTGAGTATATTTTGGAAATGTTTAAAAGTGCAAATAGAGGGGTTTTGGTTGAAAATGTGTAGGGAACAATATATGGAAAGTTTTGTCAAAGCACTGAAGTTTCACTTGAAGTAACTTAATGAAAACAACACTGATTTTGTAAAAATAGAAATTAGTCCCCGACATTACTTGAGTGATCTTAGGTCATCACTTGAGTGATTACTCGAGTGGTCATACCCAAAAAAGTTAAGAAATGTGATACTTGACCCAAATAATCTTGTAATTACTCGGGAATAAGTCTTTATTGAGAATAATGACACATTCTAGCCTCTATTTGCTCATTAGATCATGAATTGTTTTTCTTTTCTTTCTGCACTAATGATTACTCGAGAGATCACTCGAGTGATTCCTGACTATTTTATGTTAGATCCTATATGTTTGATGATAAAAAAGATTGGATGAATATTACAAAAGGTTTTGATAATAAATAAAAAGGTTTAAACAAAGGAACTAAGTTATCTATGGTAGAAGAAGGACCATTAATCGAGTAGGTACTCAAGTAACGAAGAAGAATTGAGAGACAGAGAACAGAGTAATGTGTAAGAAATTGTTCTAGTAGCTCACTGTCAAAAATTGCATGTCATTACTCGAAGGGATCACTCGAGTAATTTGTAAAGTTATTTGAAACATTACTCGAGGGATCACTCGAGTAATCAGGGAAGCAAAGGAGAAGTTACTCTCGGCCAAGATTTGGATGCCTTTACTTGAGGGATTGCTCGAGTAATTAGATTATAATTGCAAGCATTACTCGAGGGATCACTCAAGTAATCAGAGATGAAAACACTTATTCGAGGGATCACTCAAGTAAGAAAGTATGCGAAGTTTTATAAAATGAATTACTCGACAAACTACCCGAGTAATCTTATCAGAAAATATTGACTTTCTCTCTGGCTTATTCTTAATGAGATTACTTGAGGGACTACTTGAGTAATGGATAATAATCACTCTAGTAGCCACTCCAGTAATTAGGTCATAGTCATTGACTTAACTTTTTGCCAATTTTTTTTTAAAGGCACACTCGAGTAATGAAGCATTATCACTCGAGTAGCCACTCGAGTAATGTAGTACAGAAAGTATGATTTTAATCCATTGTTCAATGATTTGTAATTTATAATACTAATCTTTCATTGTATTACTTTTCTAAGTATATTTACAGAGAAACAATGAAGATATCATGCATTAAGAGAAAAGTCAAACATATCGTCTGTAACGTCCGAAAGGCTCACTTACCACAAACAACTAGTTTTCAAATTCGAAGAACGGTTAAATGAAGCTACGTGACTCTAATGGACATGTTTGAAATTCTTCCAATTGACATCAGAATTAATCTATATATATGGTGTAATATACCATATTTTTCAATATTAAAAACGTGTAAATATGGAAATAGTAGAATAAAATAAATATCGGTATTTACAAATTAAAGGTAGAGTTACTTTCAGAATTCCCATATGTCCATTGTGTCATTAACGGAAATCGAAAAGTCGATATTGTAAAAATACAAGTGTAAGAGGTCGAATCAAAATTCGTCGGTGGCTGCAGGGTTCAAGGGCGTCTGTTGCGAGATTAGAGGAATTCAGGCATTTCGTGATGTGCCTCGATATGCCTGCCATGGTCTCACGTGGGTCCCATATAGAATTCCGGGTAATGCACTGATGGAGCAACTTTATTAAAAAGAACTTCAGTAAAGTATGTAATGACAGCTCATTATGACTCATGATGACACATCTGTTGTGTTGGCCAAATAAGGAAATGTCAAGTGTCCCGAAATTATTACAAAGTTAAAACATGTTTTTGTGTTTGCCAAATGAGGGGGTGACATGTGTCCCTCATCATTACAAATCATTACACCCACTTTAAGCCTTTCGTGTTGTCATCTCCGGAGTACGCCATCTAGCATCTGAGTCCGGGGAATTCACCGGTCTCCGGCCGGGTCGCTTACTTTACGAGTCGAGCACCAAAGCCGGGAGTCCAGGGAAATTGTCAGGCCTTCCCTTCCCCTGACCATATATGACCCACCGAAGAAAGATAAAAGTGGAAGACCAATGGTTGCATGACACGTGGCACTCTTAAGCATTTAACTTGTGACACGTGGCAAGATTAGATGAGATCATTTTATGTGATTAAATCACAACCATCCATGCCTAATTAAATGGCAAAATTTCGTGCAAGCATGGAAAGAGAAAGAGAAATCAGATTTCTTAAGCTTAAGAACACAAGAAGAGAGAAGGAGGAGTGAATAGTGAGTTTTCTTGACTACCGGAGCCGATTTCAACCCTGAATCACCGTTATTGTCCGGTAAGCCCTTCAGGAAACTTCCTCTACTCACTATAAGCTTTCTATGGTCTTAGATTTCTCATCTGAGGTGTTTTGTGCCAATTAGTCTACCAGAGTGCCGCCGGAATACCGAACCACTTGTAGAAACGATAAGAGGTAAGCGTAGGCTTTCTTTTGAACCGAATACTTTGTGATTTCATTGAGTTTTTCTTAGCTCTTCAACCACCCATGTATTTCATTCAAGGCGTTTCTTTGAAGAAGGAAGATGTTTTAATCATATATATAATGTGATATATGATGTTTGGAGAAGTATTAGACTTGTTGGTAGTTAAAATCACAAAGTGGAATTTTTGTTGTTTTGGGAAGCAGATTTCGGTTGGGGGCTAAATCTGGTAGAAATAATTTGATTTTGGTATTTTTGAGCTTTCCAATGGGTTCTACATGAAAAATTGTGTGGGAATAGGCTCTGGTTATAATTTTTAACAGACTGATTTAAAGAATCAAAAATTGGAAATTAAGTCTACTTGTTTAACAAAGTTGCCAGTGTGCGTTTTTGTCTGGCAGTTTTGTTGTCGCGTAACGTTCACTGTCCAAGCCTCATCTGTTGATTATGAGATTTTCCAGAATTAAAGTACACTTATAGACCTTTAATTTGATAGGTATTATGAAGGATTTCGATAAGTATACTAGGTGTTATGAATGTTTGAAGTAGACCATTAAAACTGATCAGATTTTCTGGCAGCAGGGAGAAAAAGAAAAACTGGGAAGTGTGCGCAATCTTTCAGCTACTGAAAGTATTTTTCACTTAAAATAGACTTAATAAGGGTTATATAGAATTTTGGATCATCCCAATTCAATATTTCTAGAATTAGTTATGATTTTTCAAAGTTCAGTGAAAAATCTGCCAGCTTTTGGTAATTGTGCGAAAATTCAAAGCAAAGAGTTTTTGTAATAAAATTGGACATTTAAGAGTTAAGTTAATCATTTGGAGTAGCTTGAGCTCATTAGCTTCATATTGGGCCTAATGTAGTGACCCTAATGGTAACCAACATAAGAGAATAATTTATGAAGAGTTGGACTAAGAAAAACTCACTGCACGTAAATTATAATTTATAGGACTTGACACTTGCCCAAGACGTTCAAAGCACGTCAATCAAGATCAAGATTTGGAAAAATTGTCAGGTAGTAACTTATCCCTCACATACTATGTGATATGTTATATGCATGTTTGTACTATTGTGAATTTAAAACATTCAGATGAGAAGGGCTAAGGCCCAGTAGAACTTTCCAACGCTGTGGCAAGGGACGGTTGTCCTTGAATTGGTAACTTTATGCTTCCTTCATATTGTGAATTTATCTCTGAATGTTGAATATGTTGATTGTACTGTAACTTTGGTTGACATGGCATGATATATGTGCATTTTATATGAGTGATATCTGTTACTACTGAGATTCATTGAATCTCACCCTATTTTTCCAAAACAAATTTTCAGCTCAGGCAAGTAGTTCCTCAGGCAAGAAGGTAAACACGAGCGAATGAAGCAAAGGACTTATAATTTAGTTTTCTGTTAGTTATCTATTTTGGAGATTGTATGTAATTTGTATTTAAGTGTGGTCAATCTCGTACTGACATGTATGTAAGCGCCTATATATAAGCGAACGCACAACGACATTCGTACCAGTAGTGGATAGCTGTCCATCTAGGGCCGTTAATTAAACATAGTAGCTTGGGTTTCAGCAGAGAACTTATTAGTAAACACTCTGATATGAAGAAATGAACCTAAAACGGATGGCTTAAAATAAAACATATGAGACCCAATCTGAAAATGATTTTTGAAAAGATTTTTGAAAACTCATTCAAGTGCAGCTCCACACTTTGCTTGAAGTTGGGACTTCCACTGTTTACAAAAGATTATTGGTCTCCTTTTTAAAGATATTACTACACTCATGCCATCTATATGCTTTCAAAACATGGGTGTTACACAGATCACAACGGATTCTCCAAAACGGTTATTTATCACTAATCACATCCACTTTTGGAGTCATTAACCCTTAATCATAATTTGGGATATTGCTAAACAAGGGCTTAGCAGTTCACTAATCTCAGGCTTATTCTCTAGCCTCAAGTCTCAAAATTGGGGGTATTTCATTTCTCCCCCCGTTCAATAAATTTCGTCCTCAAAATTTGTCACACCATTTAAGCCATAAGCTCAGATGCCCTTTCACGATGGCTTCAGTTTCACAATTCATTTCTTACTGGAGCAGTCCTTTCTAGACCACCCACACAAATAGTATGCCACATAAACCACAATCACCACACGGTTGTCAAACAAATGCAATCGCCTTCACGTATGATTGCCACTAAACACATTATCACACAAACACAATATCCGGAGGCTCTAGAGCATGAGAAATAACATCTCAGCAGTTGGGGCGACGTGGCCACCACCATGCTCAACTCAATCTAGTTACCCCTTTCAGGAATAACTCAACACATAACAAACTAATTACACTAAACGACAGCCTCTGCTGTACCGACAAATACTTCAGCTTTTGTTGTATCTAATTTCACAGCATTACCCTCACTCGTACACCCACCAGTGAATCCGCTAGTGGTAACTGGGACTTTTAGGTCTCAACAACAATCACATTAGGTCACTCCGAAATCTCAATCTCTTCTATCTGAAGCATCCTACCGTAGCAGCCCACCGAGAATCTCAGTCTCTTCTATCTAGGAGACCGATCGAGAGCCTTAATCTCCTAACACCACCCTCACCCTCTTTCTCCACCAGGGGTGTATACTGCAACACCTGAACCATGGTTAGCAACTCGAGGGCTATTGGAGTGGCGATAAATACAATAACTATAGCTTTCACTGCAATCTCTATGCTCAATGTTACAGCTCTCACTACCGTGGTGCAATAACGACCTCAATCACCGTTGTATACATAATGCGATAGCTTTCGCTGTAATCACAATGCCAACTTTCCCAGCTGTATTCAATAGCTTCATAAAAACACACATCGTAGACTCTAATTTTATGCACCACCTTTCAGCCTTGGGTCAATAGTGATGCAACCAGCCTAGTGGCTAGCCATGCTAGCCATACCGGGCTAAATGCCCTTACAAGTGAGAACCCCCGATCATGTAGTCGAATTCACCATCTGCTGAACTAGCTCTGCTCTGCTACACAACCACATCCCAATCCCAGCTTGTTCATAATTGTCACACATATATGTTGCCTCACTGGCATACACATATCACATTGCCTCTATGGCAATCACATAGCCACTCTGGCTTTCAGATGTCAATCCCCAGTAAACTACAGCCCCAGTGGAAAGGTCCTTCCACTAGAATCACCCAATGAGCCGCATGTGAGAGACACCACAAATATTCGTCACATCCTGGGCCTATGCCACCCTGGCTCAGCCCACCAAACCACCCTGGTCCGGTCCTCTTTGGGAGATAGACTCATAATACACAATCATAACAAGCTAGAATTGGGCATCTTAACAACTTCACCTTCATCACCGCAAATTCTTTTCACCAAACCGGGATCCTTTAAAACCCCTTCTCACAAGATAATTTGAACTTCAGAGTTGTACTTCTAGAAGCCATCACTAACACAATGTACTCTTTGCAAACTTAAAGTCCTGCTCAGTACTGTACTCAAACACATCACATTTACCACGCTTCTGCTGCACACTCTGAGGTTTTTCTCCTCATCTGTGCTTTCACAATGTCAGGGTGATTTAATAAGAGTCTTATAGGAATCTCCTACTATACCTGACCACACTCATAATCTGTGCCAGACCTTGGACTGATTCAACTTGAATCATTCTAAGCCATAACCAACACATCGTTGAGAGCCCATACTCCCAACGTTCCCATAGCTATACTCTACTATTCAACGTCACGATGACTACACTCTATAGTTTGTTATCACAGTAGCTGCACACTAGGGTTTATCATCACGGTGGCTTTCACATAATCACATCTCCCGTATTCTACCACCCTGAAAGCACAGTCCTCCCATCATCAATACTGATGGGTTGCTGGTGAAGAATTCACACACATCCCCTGTATTCCACTACCCCGAAGGCACAGTCTTCCTATCGTCAACACCGATGGGCCGCAAGTGAAGAAATAGCCTTACGGCTCACATAATCACATAGTCTCACCCCTTGTATGCTATCGCCCCGAAGGTACAGTCCTCCCACCAGAACACCGATGGGCCATAGGTAGTAAACTCACAAATAGCCTCTCCGATTAGATGTCACCGTAGGTAGCCCTTTCCAATCAGAACTCTCTATAAATAGCATTCTCTAATCCGAATCCTTCGTAGATAGCTTTCTCCCAGTGCTAGACTACCAGCTAGCAATCCTCGGGATACTAAATACACATTTCGATTCAAATCTAGTACCATACTCATGTATCATAGACCATCCAAGTCAATTCAATTTCCTAAGAATCAACCTAGCTATTGAGTTTGATCCTTGGATCACTGTTCATCTTGTAAACCTCAACCTCAGTTGAATCAAGAAATCACTTCCCTTATTTCTACGGAGCACTATCAGCTCTAACGCAAGTTCAAATATATTTGCCAGCCTAAGGCATACCGGTCCCCTGGGTCTAGGGCCCTTAAATATACAAATCCAGTATGACATCACTAGCATGTAATATCATACTGCCCAGTGTTTCCTACCTAACATCTAGGTTAGTCATGACACCTAGAACTTCAACTTCATATACCTTGGAAATCATTTTCCTCTATTCTCTAATCAGATGATGGGTCTGATTACCTCCATCTCTAGGTCTACACATCAAATTCTCAGGCAAACCATTATATCTTTCGATTCCATAACGATTGACCACTTTAGAATAACCAAATAATGTATACACAGTCCGTAAATCTCATATATATCCAATAAACAAACACACTTGTGTATACACAACAACCATCACAAATCATCTTCTACCACCGAGGTAAAGATCTAAGGGAGTTATCCTAGCAAATCCTATTTTTGCTAGGAACTACGGCTCTGATACAAAAAATATAACCATCTTCCATAATTATATATAAAATACACGATTAAAGTTCAATAGAGACCAATAATTATTAAAACTCATTCACAATCCTATCCTTGAGATAGGGTTTTCTCAAATACGTTTCAAAATCTAATATACCTGGTCTCCTATTCACCTTTCAAATATAATTACGTCACACGGAATATCACATTTATACAAATATCAGAGTGCACAACAATATCATCCCAGCAACTCTTGGGTTCATACCTTTACATAGGATTCATAGGGCACATTCACCCTTTATAATTTCTCAAACGGGGATTACACAAAGTCATCTCAAATACATATCCAAATACTTATCCCAAATAACCAAATATACATCTGAAACATGTACATATCCAAATATACATAATCCCAACTTTAACGATTTCCAATCACCAAATTGACAACATGAAGGAGACCTTGCCGCCCTTGGTTGCATGCTCCATCCTCGATCCACCTACCCTATCTAAAATGTTGGTAGGGGAGGGTGTGATTCAAGAGAATCTCCGTAGGAAAATATTACCAATATGTATGCAAGATAGATATTTAATGCATGACATGCTTGCATAACTCATGCTTACACACAATGACAAATTTGTAAGCTTAATGCTTCGAACAACATACATATGGCCATAGCATAAATTGAAACATAGCTTCAAATCATTCATACATGTTTCACATAATCAAGCAAAGCAATAACATGCATCTATACCAACACAAATATCATATACATCAGGACAAGCAAGTTCCCTACCCTTATTCTTTCCACGTATGCTCTAGCATCGACTACTCGAGATCCAAGCGAATATCCAACCCTATAACCAAATCAAGGACATAGGGTCAATCTCTAATCCAAATCCTTACTTTTATATCACTTAAAGTTGGTTGTCATTTGATTCCCTTAAGTGTCTAATAATAAGCTCAACAAAAGCTTGAAAGGATTAGGACTTACTAGGTTGGAAATCACTTTTCAAAATTACCAAGTACTGAAAATGGGGGTTGGTTGTAGCCAAGAATGATCTAGCTACAGCAAAAACGTTCACAGAAAGTTTTTTTGTTGCAGCCAAGAATTTCTAGCTGCGGCCAAAACGCACACAGAAACTTATGCGCTGCAGCCAAGGAAACTTTGGAAATTCATAACTAATTCTAGAAAAATTAAAAGGAGGTTATCCTAAAGCCCATTAAAAGCTATTTAAGTCCTCTGCATAGGAAAAATAGGAGCCATTACCAGAAATCACCACACATTTCTATAATTACACGAAATTCCCTTGTGTTCCAGATTTGCACCCAGTTTTAACGTCAAACTTTGGAAAATTATAACTCCCAGTTCACAAAACGAAATTACACAATTTATATGTTCATTTTAAAGGTTGAGATGTCGGCTTTAAGACTGGAAAGTTTCAGAATTTTTAGAGACCATTTACTCATTCAAAACGTCCACACAAGCAGACTGTCCAGAACAGAGTTTCAAAAGACAGAATTCCAGATTTTTCAAACTTGCTTCCAATGGTCCAATTTTCATATCAAACATCATTCTCAAAAAATTTTCACAAGGAATCCATTGGAAATACCAATTCAACCAAATTAACATTCCATTGACATGTTTCACCAATAATCACAACATGTCAACACAAGTCACAATTCAAACTCACATTGCAATTCTTTACTTTCCAAAGTTCCAAACCATTTCAAACCAATTCCAATGAACATATAACATAATAAAACACCAATTGCACCTCAAAACACATGACAATACATGCATTTAGAAAATACCACAAAATCAGGGAAAAATTCAAAATTCACAAAACTTATCCAATAACCACAAAACTTAGGTAAAAATGCTATAAATACTCACCTCTTCCTCTTCCTCAAGCTTATTCCTTGATTCCTCCACTTTCCAAATTCTTCAAGTTCTTAGACACCTTCTTTCAAAAATTTAAAACCATAGAAATAAAGCTTACATCACTATGATCAAGATTAGTGAAGAGGATTTAACTATTAGAGGACACCAAATGGACCAAATCTCACCTTATTCTTTTCTCTTTCCTTCCCCAAGCTTAACAAAAATGGAGCTGAGAAGAGAGAGAGATGAAGATGAAGAATAGAATCAGATTTTTAAGGAAAAGAAACCATTGCTGACCTAAAAGGGAAGAGAGGAGAGAAAATGAGTTGAAATTTGACCAAGATCCAAGGGTCCATAAAGTGCCTCATGTCAACATCTTGCAACATCCTCCATGAGCTCACATAGGCACATACACACATGATTCCACCTTTTGATCTCTTACACAAATCAATCCTAACCATTGATCATGAAGTTACCAATGAGTTTTCTCTTCGATATCTGACCAATTGGCCGGTAACTTTACCGTTTTTCCCCCTGATTACGGCAATTCCCCTTTAATTACAACAAAACTCATCTTATCTTTCCATTTAACTACCTTATACGCCCTCCCTCTATTCGTAGTCAATTTAAATGATAATCTATAATTGAACTTAAATACGGGGTTTCAGCGCTACCTATAACACATTCGAATCTCATATCACATCGGATTCTCCAAAAGGGTTATTTATTACTAATCACATCCACTTTTGGAGTCATTAACTCTTAATCATAATTTGGGATCTTGCTAAACCAGGGCTTAGCAGTTCACTAATCTCAGGCTTATTTTCTAGCCTCAAGTCTCAAAATTTGGGGTATTACATACGTAGTTTTCAATAAACAAACATGTGTTGTTGAAGAATCAATTCATATTGTATTCGATGAATTTGAATTCTCTGACAAAACCATCAACGATGAGCAAGAAGTTGTTTTAAATCAAGAGAATTGTCAACCTAATCCTAAATCTTTCATCCTAGAAATTGAGCAAGCCAAGGAAGAAGATCAGTTACTAGGACAACCTAGAGCCTGAAAATAAAATAAAAGTCATCCCCTACAGCAAGTCATAGGAGATATGAATGAAGGAGTTAAAACTAGGAATAAAATTTTCAATGAAGTTAGTTTTTCTGCCTTTATTTCTGTGATTGAACCTTCTGACATTGACGAAGCCCTATCAGACAATGATTGGGTAATAGCAATGCAAGAAGTACTAAACCAATTTGAAAGAAATCAAGTTTGGGATTTGGTACCCTGACCTAAGGATCATCCGATCATTGGTACTCAATGTGTATTCAAGAACAAACTTGATGAATCCACAATCATTGTCAGAAAAAAGGTAAGATTGGTGGCCAAAGGCTATAATTAGGAAGAAGGAATTCATTATGAGGAAATGTATACTCCAGTGGCTAGATTAGAAGCTATACGAGTACTTTTAGCCTTTAAATGTATCAAAGGATTCAAACTCTATCAAATAGATGTAAAAAGTGCATTTCCAAATGGCTACATCATGGAAGAAGTGTATGTAGATCAACCTCCAAGTTTTGGAGATGTAACCAAACTAAACTATGTTTTTAAACTAGAAAAGCTTTATACATTTTGAAACAAGGCCCTAGAGTATGGTACGAAGGTCTCAGTAAATTTCTTATTGATCAAGGTTTTGTACAAGGCAAAGTTGATACAACACTTTTTACAAAATAAAAATGAGATCATATTTTAATTGTACAAATATATTTTGATGATATAGTTTTTGGTGCTACTAATGAAACCTTGTGTAAGGAATTTTTTGAGATAATGTAGGGGGAGTTTGAGATGTCAATGATAGGAAAATTAAATTTCTTTCTTGGTTTGCAAATTAAACAAAGAAAGAATAGAATTTTCATATCTCAAATGAAATATTTGACAGAGAAATTGAAGCAATATGGAATGGAAACACCTTTGAGCTCAACTACTTTCCTTGATGCTAATGTCAAGGGAAAAGATTACAACATTACAAGATATAGAGGAATGATTGGATCATTACTCTATCTCACTGCAAGCAGACCTGACATTTAATTCAGTGTTGGTATGTGTGCAAGATATCAACCAGCACCAAAGGAATCACATATTGAAACCGTCAAATGAATCTTTAGATACCTCTCTGACAAGGTAGAATTAGGTCTCTGGTATTTGAAAGGAAGAAGTAAATATCTAGTTGTATACGCAGACTCTGATCATAGAGGATACAAGACAAACAGAAAGAATACTAGTGGATAAGGTCAGTTTCTTGGAGGTTCACTCGTGTCATGGTTTAGCAAGAAACAAAATACAATGTCTCTTTTGTTAACGAAAGCTGAGTATGTTGTAGCATCAAGTTGTTGTGCACAAGTGCTATTGTTGATGCAACAATTACAAGATCTTCGAAATTTATTTAAAGGAGATACCTATATACTATGACAACACTAGCACATTAAGGTTGGCAAAGAATCTAGTTCAACACTCCAGAACCAATCATATTGATGTTAGACATCATTTCATCAGAGATCATGTCCAAAAGAAAGATGTCAAAGTGATATTCTTTCCAACTTACTTCAACTAGCTGATATTTTTACAAAACCTCTTGCAAAAGATCAATTCTTATATATTAGAAGAGAATTGGGAATGGTAAATCCTAATGAATTGTAAGTTATTTAGTGTTTATAAAATGTCAGATAATGTTATTTATTGATGTTTTTATAATTAGTAACATAAGCATCAAAGTTTCTAGCAATTTGTTTTATAGGATCTTGATATTATGTTTTGGGGCATGAAAAGTAGAGATTAACATAGTACTATATCACTTAAGGGATAACTTTAAGTAACCTATATTACCTGAGTGATAACTAGAATTGATAATAAACATCACTTAAGTAAACACTCGAGTAATGACCTTGAAAATGAGGCAGAGAAGCATTAATTTAAAAGGAAATGGCAAAACGGTGAAAGTAGATAGTAAGGAGCTGAAAAGGCTGATCACTCAAGTAGCTACTGGAGTGATCATGACAGTAGATTATAAATCAACCTTGTTTTCAACTCAATTATGCTTTAAAGTACCATCAAATTATCAAGGGAATATACATGAATAATTATAGTATTATTCATGCCAGGTACGCATTTAAATTCACTTTATTTTTAAATTTTTGGTATGATAACTCGAGTAGCTACTCGAGTGATGCCTCAAGATTACTTGAGTAGCCCTTCAAGTGATGTGGGCACTAGGGCTTTATCTGTCACAATTCAGTAATTTTTCTCAAAATCTCCTCGAGTGATTCTCCTAGTGCTCTCCTAAAAACTTTTCACAAACACTTTTTCATCTCATTTCCATCAAAACCCAGTGATTTTCACTTCCAAAAACCTCTCAAATTTATAAAAATCTTTAGCCCTAACTCGCGAACTTTGACTTCATTTTTCTAGAAAGTCTTTGTTCTCTCAATCACAATGGTCAGAACTAAATCTCCTAGTCCTAATACTCCTTCTGAGTCTTCTGAACTGTATCAATCCTCTGATTCACCTCCATCTCTTGTAGCCAAAAGACAAAAGCTTGCTCCTTGATCAAAAGCAAAATCCAAGCCGCTAGCCAAACCTAAGGTGAAAGGAGTTGTGATCAAGGAACCTATTGACACAAGAGCTCAATCTAAGAAGGCAATTCCTCCTGGTAGAGGCAAGAGACTAAGGCACTATCTCCACCTCCTTCTGATTCGTCTGACACTCCTTCCTTCTCTGAAAAACCATCTAAAAAGTCCAAATTTGACAGAAAACTTGCCCAAGCCATAACAAGTATATTAGATGAGGCATACAAGTTTAGAAGAGGGAAGCAAGGCCAATCTTCAAAGGAACTAGAAGAAGAAGAAATCAAATTTCCTTTAAAAGGATTCAATATGAAAAAGTTTGAGGAATCACATAAATTCAGAGATCACTTTTCAAGGAGAAGAGTGTCCAAGATGCACTTTATTGACTCCAAGCTTCTTCAAGAGGTATTGAAATTCAACCTCATGCCTTATCTTGAATCCTATATGCCTTGGCTTTCAATTAAACTTCCATTTTACACCAAGATAGTGAGGCATTTCTATTGCAATTGAGAGCCTGCCAATGATCCCCTTTGAGATGCTTTGGAAGAAGAAATGGTTTCTAAGGTAAGAGGCCAAGAAATCTTAATCTCACCCTCCAAAATAAACATCTGATTAGGGATAGAGGATCTCCTTAAAGATATTTATCCTCCCTTTGACTCAAGCCAGTTATTTTCAATTCTAAACCTAGTGAGAAAGTGAGACCTCTCAGTTTTAACCTGAGTAATATGTGTGATCTTCATCGAGTACTATGGTATATCTATTCTAGAGCCATAGTAAACAAAACAAATCAACCAACTTCACTCATTTCATAGAGAAGGATTTCAGAAAATTTGCCTAATTCCTTCTCAAAGAGAACAAGGACTTGGGAGAATATATCTTTTCTGAAATTAAAAGATACAAATTTGAAGGAAAAATAACAACTCTAATGCCTTATCCTCAGCTCATATCCTTATTCTTGAAAAAGAACAAGATTTGGTACTTGGAGAAGAATGAACCAATTGAGAGGCTAACTCCAGTGGGTTGAAGTCAGATTGGGAAATTGAACATTGATATTCCCCTGAAGACTCCTCTTAAATCTAGTCCCAAGAAGAAAAAGACTGAGGCTGAATCCAATAGGTTGGATGATACTCAGTCGTCTGCTCCTACTTCTACTTCTGCTCCATCATTCTTTGGTTCAACATTACAAATATTTATGGAGAATATTCTTAAGGGTTTTCGTAACGACATTGCAAATACAAATGCTGAGTTGATAACCCATATGAATGTAAAAATGGGAGAGCTTATTGAGAAAATGGATAAGAGCCATGAAGAGATGTTGGTAGAATAGCGGGCCTAAGGTGAACTTCTGAGATCACTTCATGCTAGACTTGATGCTGTGGCACTTAGTTCATCCACTCCTAGTCCATCTATGCCTGCATCAATTTCTAAGCCAATACCTACTTCTATGCCTTTTTTATTCCTGAGCCAGTATCACCTTCTGAGCCCAGACCTTTTGAGCTTGGACCTTCTTCTATCCCTCTTCCTACTTTACCTATCACCATCCCCAGAAACCTCCTATTCTCTATGCCTGACCTAGAAAAATGCGAGACTATTCACATCACCATTAATGAATCAGTCCCTCTGGTCCAACCAATTTAGCTTGAGCTATTGCCTATACCTATTGCTTCACTTGCAGGGACTGAGGAAGTAATTGTTTCTTCCAGTAAGCATCAGTCACTTGTTGGTACAGATAAAGTAGAGGTTACTTCCTTAATTCCATTTCCACAAAATCCTCTATAGATACCTCCATTGAATCTCCTAAACTTGAATCATCATCTTCAGAATCTTCCAGTTCAAGTGATTCACATGGCTCTGGATTTACACCTCTTCTTGTCAATCCCATTTTTACAGTCAAGCCATCTAGCCCTAGTCCTAATCTCGATTGATTCTACCTTTGTGATGAAGACAAAAAGGGGGAGAAGAACTATAAGTGAATTTTGAACACTGACATTGATGTTGCACAAATATAGCATAGACTTATGGGTATATTGGGCTTTAGAGATCTTTTTGATAATATATTAACTCACTTTAGTTGTGTAATGCATTAATTCTGTAGTTATGGACTAATGTGTTTTTTGATTGTGTATACAAGGTGATTAAATGAAAAATTAGAACATGCTTCATTAATTTTTTTTGGATTAAAAAAAAGATTTCAAATACTAAAATTAGATTTGAATTCAAAATGATCTTTCCCAAGTTATTTAAAAAGAGCTTTCAAGTTTAAATTAGACAAAAGTTTCCATCTGAAAAGTTATCAAGAAGCATATGATTGAAAACTCAATTTCAAAATCACCAAGTTTTGTTATCATCAACAAGGGGGAGAATGTTAGATCCTATATGTTTTGATGAGAACAAAGATTGGATGAATATTACAAAAGGTTTTGATAATAAACAAAAAAGTTTGAACAAATGAACTAAGTTATCTATGGTAGAAGAAAGACCATTACTTGAGTAGGTACTCAAATAAAGAAGAAGAACTGAGAGACAAAGAACAGAGAAAAGCATCATTGGTAGATTTTTGAAGGCATTACTCGAGTAAGCCCTTGGGTAATGATTCTTTATTACACAAGGGATCACTCGAGTAATGTGTAAGAAATTGTTCCAGTAGGTCTTTGTCAAAAGTTGGATGGCATTATTCGAAGGGATGACTCGAGTATTCTATAAAGTTATTTGAAACATTACTCGAGAGATCACTCGAGTAATCAGGGAAGTAAAGGAGAAGTTACTCCTGGCCAAGATTTGAATGCCTTTACTTGAGGGATTACTCGAGTAATGAAAGGTGAATTGCAAGCATTATATGAGGGATCACTCGAGTAATCAGAGATGAAATTAAACACTTACTCAGGGGATCACTCGAGTAAGCAAGTATGCAAGCTTTTATAAAATGAATTACTCGACGAATTACTCGAGTAATCTGATTAGACAATTTTGACTTTCTCTCTGGCTTATTCTTAATGAGGTTACTAAAGGAACTACTTGAGTAATTCATAATAATCACTCCAATAGCCACTCTAGTAATCACGTCACAGTCATTGACTTAACTTTCTGTGAAGTTTTTTTAAAGGCTCACTCGAGTAGCCACTTGAGTAACAAAGTATGATCACTCGAGTAATGTAGTATAGAAAGTATGATTTTATTCTATTATTCAATGATTTGTTATCTATAAGACTAATCTTTCATTGTATTAGTTTTCTAAGTATATTTGCAGAGAAACAATGAAGAGATCATGTATTAAGAGAAAAGTTGAACATATCATCTGCAACGTCTAAAACACTCACCTACCATAAATGGCTAGTTTTCAAATTTGAAGAATGGTCAAATGAAGCTGTGTGACTCTAACAGACATATTTGAAATTCTTCCAATGGACATCACAATTCATCTATATATATGGAGCATTCAATGAAGAACAGAACACAACAACTGAGAACATGCAAACTCACATCGATCAATATATTCTTAGTGCTCTATTTTCTTATATTCACTCTTTGTACTTCAGTGATTATGTATTTTCCCTATGAGAGAGATTTTTATTAGCAACTCAATATTTGTTATTGAGACAAATTAAGGTTGTAGAATCTTGAGTTAGGGATTTGACTACAATGTGTAAGGGGTAGTGAGTATCCAGTGAAGGAACTTGTTGTGTACTATTGTGCCAAGAACCCACTGAATCTTAGAAGATATAGTGAAACTTTTAGAGAAGCTTTAAAGACTGGATGTAGGTCAAAGTGGTTATAGCTAAATCAGTATAACTCTCGGTGTACACTTCGGTGATATTTCTCCTTGCTCTTAACTGCTTTAAATTTATAATCAATTTTTATATATGCAATTAACTTTCTAGTATCACCTAATTCCACCCCTCTCTTAGGTGAAACGCTTGCACTAACATTTTGTTCTTCAACTCTTTCAGCTTCTACTACTTCATTTCTGATCATTAGAGTTATCTTTTGGAGTCGTGCCTCCTCACCCAATCAGTTGAGAGATCCCTCAAGTGATGTTCTTCATTATTGGCAGACATCACTTGAATGATGTCGTGATAATAAGTCTCTCTGTTAATCTTTGTTTCTTCTAGCATGTTATATAGCATCTTTACAAAATCCTATAAAACAACTTCTAGATACTTCGATACTTAAATTAGTATTCAAATCATCAAAATAAGTATAATAAAAAATCTAAAGATAAAAATTAACAAGATTAACTTACAACTAATTGGGATTTACCATTTCCAATTCTCTTCATATATATAAGAACTGATCCTTTGCAAGTGGTTTTGTGAAGATGTCAGCTATTTCAAGATGTGTAGGGATGAAACCCACTTTGACATCTTTCTTTTAAACATGATCTCTAATGAAGTGATGTCTCACATCAATATGCTTGCTTCTTTAGTGTTGAACTGAATTCTTGGCTAGGTTTATTATGCTTGCGTTGTCACAATAAATTGGAATCTCCTTTAAGTGAATGCCTAGATCTTGAAGTTATTTCTTTAGCCATATAACTTGTACACAACAACTTAAGGTAGTGAATTATTAAACTTTAATAGATGATAAGAATACTGTGCTTTGCTTCTTTCTAAACCATGATACTATAGAGCCACCAAGGAATTGACATTGATTACTTTTGATCTTTCTATCAGTCTTGTGCCTTCAATGGTTTGAATCAGAGTATGCAATCAAATACTTGTTGCGACCTTTATGATACCATATGCAAAGTTCAGCCATGTCCGCAAGATGTCTAAATATCCTCTTTACTATCTTAGCATGAGATTCTTTAGGCGCGGATTGATATCTTGCACACATATCCATATTGAATTGAATGTCATGTATACATGTAGTGAGGGAGAGTAGGGAGCTAATCATTCCTCAATACTTTGTACTATTGTAGTATGCTCCCTTGACATCAGCATCTAGCTTTGTTGTTGAGGTCATAAGAGTATTTGCTCCCTTTTCTTGATCCTTGCCAAATTTCTTCAATAGCTCCTTAAGATACTTGGTTTGGGAAATGAATATTCCATTCTTCCTTTACTAAATTTGTAATATGAGGAAGAAATTTAGCTCTCCCATCATAGACATTTTAGACTCTCTCTGCATAGTATTGGTAAATTCTTGACATAGAGAGTCATTAGTAGCACCAAAGATAATATTATCAATATAAATTTGTACATTTAAGATATCATGTTTCTTTGTTTAATGAAAGAGAAACTTACTTAGTCGTTCATACCAAGCTCTCGGAGCTTGTTTCAGACCATAAAAGGCTTGCTTAAGTCTATAGATATGATTAGGTTTGGCTACATCATCAAAGCCAGGAGGTTGCTGAACATAGACTTCTTTTATGATAAAACCATTTAGAAAAGCACTTTTAACATCCATTTGATAAAGTTTAAATCCTTTGATGCAAGCAAAGTATCTTATACCTAGTCGGTTCATTTTGACATGAGCAAGTTTCTTATGCCTTAATCAACTTTCATCGGTATAGCTACGAAAACAATTTTCTATATTATTGGTATTAATATTAATAGTATAGTAGTTACCATCCCTTGGGGCTCTTATTTTGACTTTGAGATCTTCCTTGCTGAGTTGGAGATCCTTTTTACTTATAATGAGGGATTCCTCTAAGTTGAAGATGACCGAATTGTCTTTATCTGTGCTTTTGCTGACACTGAGGAGGTTGTGTCAAAGTCCCTCTACATAATGACATCCTTCACTTGCACTCTATCTTTCTTGCCAACTTCACCAATTCCAACAATTTTTCTGGATTGGTTTCCTCTAAAGCTCACTTTACCTCTATCTTTTTGGTCTCATTGTGGCAAATTTGTTTCTATCTCCAGACATATGTCTTGAGTATTCACTATCATTATCTATTTTCTTGCTTTTGATGCTTTTAGACATAGCTATAAACAAGGATAATAAAGCTTAGGTACCCATACTTTCTTGGGTCCTTTGTGGTTGGTGTGGATCACTTTAGATATATGTGATTCTTTAGGTACCCATTTATAGGTGCCTATCATTCTCTCCTTTTCATGAAAGCAAGAGAATGTATAATGTCTTATTCTATTACAATAATTACAATATGCAAAGGGGTTAGAAATATGTACAAGATATTAAAAACCCTTTTTCTTCTTGCCTTTCGTTTTATCTAAGGCTGGATTATATCCAATGCTAGACCTTTCATTAGTAAACCATTGAGTCTTCAAGATGACCTTGAGTATTTCACTTTCCTTAGTGAATTTATCAAGTGTCTTGGTAAGATTAGAGTTTTTTGCCCCTAAAACATGGCAAGTTTTGCAAGCACTCATAGAAGTTTCCATGAGTTGTTTCTCAAGTAACTTGACTTTCTTTTTAGAACTCACCAATTCTTTGACTACTTTACTGAATTCAAAATGTAATGCATTATATTTAAAAAATAATAATTCATTATAAGTAGGTTCAGAATCATTTACCTCCTCGCCAATTCTTTGATACATCACTTGTGTGATCAGCTAATGATGAAGGGGTACAAGGTCACTAAAGTGATCTTGTTTCCTTTGATTTTGAGAGAAACATATCACTTGATCATATCACTGGAGTGTTCCACTAGTGATGTTGCTTTAACATATCTCCTGAGTAGTCACTCGAGTGATCTTACACTTAGGAAATTTTTAGACTTCAGAATACTTTTAGGATCACTGCAGTGTTGTGCTAGTGATGTTCTTTGACACATCACTCAAGTGATTACTTTAGTGATCTCAAGTCATCACTCGAGTGGTCACTTGAGTGACATTTTCTCCAAAACATTTTAGAGCAACATCACTAGGACAGATTACTTGAGTAATGTACTAGTTATGAGATTTAACACATCACTTGAGTGGTCATTAGAGTGATATTCTCTTAGAAAATTTTTAAAACAGATCGCTGCCATGGATCAGTGCTATGAAAGTGATGCAAGTTTAGCACATTACTTAAGTGGTCACTCGAGTAATTTTTCCTTCGAAAATTTGTCACAACACTGATCATTGGATGGTTCACTATAGTGATGTGGTGGTGATGAGAATTCAAACACATCACTCATGTGGTCACTCAAGTTATCTTCTTTTGTAAAAAGATTTCACTAGAATGATCCGCATGGTGATTTAGCTAGGTTTTATCACATCACTCAAGTGATTTGTCTTTCTACTTCCAGTGATGAAAACACATTACTCAAGTGGTCACTCAAGTGATCTAGCATTTTTTGCAGAAAGTGATCTTTTGCTTGTTCAAAACACTTTTTATCTTTCAAATTCTTTGTAAAACCTTTCTAAGCTTTGTTATTATCAAAACATGGAATCTAACACCTATGTCTATCCTATTCCCGATTTCCCTTGTCATCTTCCAACTCAAAACCAAAGCTCTTTCTTTTTTTTATTTGTCCTTTTTTCCTCTTCACTATTTTTTAGGTAGTGTTTGAAGTTTGTGCCTCTTTAAAGTTTCAAATTTCTAAGCTCCTAATGCATTATAAGTTTTTAATTTTTTAAGCTTACAAATTTAATTTTATTAGTAGCATATATTTTAATTTGCTCAATATATTTTTTATATTAAATTTATTTTGAAATATGAAAAATATTTTTATTTATATATGATAAAAATTAATTAAGATAGAATTAATTGTTAATATAGGTTATATATGAAAATATGTAGTAGTTATAATAATCAGAAATGGTATATAATTTCTTTTAAAAAATAATACTTGTTGTAGTGCTTAGGGTGTTTAACGTTTTCCCATCATGGTTTTCAATTCCCATCCTGATCTTGAGCAAATCGAGATGGGAAAATCCTATCCCGAAAATTTCAGGACGGGAAAAATATATTCAGGATTGGGATTTGGAATGGGATTTCTTGATCTCAACTTTTTTGCCGATCCCGAATATATATATATATTTCTCTAAAATACCTAAGTGAAGTGAAATACCTCCAAAATAAGAACAATGATTAGTTTGTTTTATTTTTTTTAATCAAATTGTACTTTTAATCAAAGGAAGCCACTGTTTAATAAAGTTTTTGTTAGATGTTGAGACAAATTTTAAAAACAGATTTGGGCATCTCTATGGTGCAAAGGGAAGACAAATTTCAAGCTGTTATGCATATGATTGTATTTTATTTCTTTCTTTTTATTGTAAGAGCTTTTGTTGCTTCCAAACTTCACAAGCAGGTATTATCTTCTACCCCATTTGTGAGTCTCTTCTTGGCATGAACTGCCTCTACCAAAGAATCAGCCTTTGGCCCCCTTTTCTCTATGGATTTCCATAATTTTTTAGAGCTACGTACTTTTGTCTCTTGTGGTACCTCAAAACAAAAAAGATTAACTTCTATTGTAGTCTCTCACAAGATTTTTTTGGGTGTTAATACCACCTTATTCACTCATATATAGAGTATCCTCTAATCACTTTTCTTGTTTTTTCATTTAGTTTAGTTTAATCTTAGGGATTATCATTCAATCTTGCCATACAGTGACCCTAATACTCTTGTTGCCGACTTTAAATTATGGTGCAGGTGGGCATAACCTCGAGAAAATGGTAGTCATAAGTGCATCTATGGTTTATGTTAAAGGGAACAAAACATTAAAAGATTGGGAATATTGAATTATTGATGAATTTGTAATTTTAGTTCACTTTAAATATTTGTATTGTACTAATTTGGTACACTTTGATATTGGACAAATTAGATATTTGTGCTAGACTAAAGGAAACATAGAAAAAAAAATCTATATAGAGAAAAAATTTTAAGAAAAGAAAGCTAACATTTTTGGGAAATTCCCAATCCTGAACCCAGCAATTTCCCCGGGATAGGGAATAAAAAGCTTTCCCAATCCTATGCCATTTTAAGAACACCCCTTGTAGCTCTTGCATATAGCAAGTTAGATATTTTTTTACTTGCTATAGCCCTTGCGTCAACAAGTGCTACAGCAAGTATTATTTTTTTAAAAAAATAAAATACAAGTAAGCGCTAGAACTTGTTTTTGTAGTAATCACTATTACAAACTAGACTTTTTACTACCCAAAAGGATGTCCCTTTTTAAGTTAGGGATGCCCAAAGTTCAATATTTGGCGGGAGGCTTTGGCGCTGGATGAATTTAACAAAAAAAAAATTTCAACCACTTTAGATGTCCCCAGTTTTTTTGGGGACGTCTAAAGTGGACTTTAGACGTCCCCATTTTGACTGGGGACGTCTAAAGCTTACTTTAGGCGTCCCCATTTTGACTGGGGATGCAGAACCATCACCTCATGCAACTGTAGAGTTGCAGCTTTACCTTCTCTGGATTCTCTTGGCCCATACTGTGATTGCTGTTGTGTTCCATGCCAATTTCCCTGCTGCATTTGTTTTCATTATTCTCCCATACCCGTAAGCACGCTGTCTTCTCCCATACCAGTGAGCGCACTGTCATAACTCCTTCCCTAAACAAAGGTGCACCTCCTATGCATTTTTCTTCCCTCTTCTCCCATTCCCGTGGCCGTGGGTCTTGCTATTTGCTGCTATAGTTGCGTTCTCAGTTTGTGCATTTCCCTTTAAACTTGTAAAATTTATATCAGTTTGTTTTCTTCTTGTTAACCATTAACTGATAACTGATAACTGAAAACTGATATTAAATTATTTTCGCACTGCCTAACTTTTAGATACAACAGAAGAGAGAGGTGGAAGCTTGTCTCTAAATATTCACATAAAGGATCTTGAAAGAATACTTGTGAGTTCTAAACATTCTCTGAATATTTTTTTTATTTTAAGTCATAGAATCTGTTGAGATTGGTTTTGGTTGTTTGGGTTGGCAAAGGAGATGTTGCATAGCCACAATTTGGTGCACCGAAGGTTAAATATCTTTTCCAAGTGAACTTTGTAGTGGCTAGTTCTATTTGATTTTGCAGGTTCCTGGGAAGAATGAAAACCAATATAATATGTTTATATTCTGCCAGTAATCAGATGGCTGGTTCACCAAAGCTGCTGGATTCTAAACTAAAATAATGAAAATGACATTGGTTTCTAACGCCCTTTTCTATGGACCAAAACAAACCATATCAATTGGTGCCTTCTACATGTTTTCATTTTAGTTTCTGAACTTAGTTGTTCATGGAATGTTGTTCTTCTAGCAATTGTCTTGAAATTTCTAGTTGTTTTGATGATTTAAATGTGGAAGCATTGAATTGATTGTGTGTTTCCACCCCTAGCTAGAGCTGAAACTGTGGTGGTGATTGTATGTTTAATTCCCAATGTATACTCTGGGATATTTTTTGAATAGACATGTATCCTTTGAACTTGGTCAGTTTTCCCTTCTATTTAGGAAGTACTTAGTTGATGAATATGACTTGATCGTAAATATAGGATCTTGATGCATCACTTTGTCATTTATTAGATTCTTTCTTTTTTTACATTTTTCTTATTAATTTTATAATTTTTCTCACTTTGCTTTCTTCCTCCATGTTTGATGCCCTCAATAAAATAGAGGTATTTTAGAGAAAGTGACACACACACACACACCCAACTCTCATCTATCTAGTTCAATTCAACATAATAGTTTGATTTTATTTAGTTTTGGTTATTTAGATTGAGTTTGCTACTTTAGTTTGCCAATATTTATTATTTGAATAAAAAAATTTATGAGATCTTTTCTTCTATTTTTTTTCTTTTTGAAAATTTTAAAAGGGCCTAGAACTTGCTAGTCAAGAACTTGGTGCCAATTTTTGTGGCGCCAATTTTTTAATGTCTAGTTGAACTTGGTGCTTCCTTTAGCATTCAAGAACATAGGAAAATGGGTAGAATTTGAATTGGAATTCTTTAGCGTTAAAGTTATTGCATGTAGTAGAGCCTTAGGTTGATAACTGTGTTTCAAGTTGTTGTTTCTATTCTTCTAAACTGCTGTTGTTTTATTTTGTTGTTTTCATCCTATTTCTACAGTTTACATTTTCCATACAGTGAAATATATATATAAAAATTCCATTTAAAAAAAAACTTTCAACGTCCATAAAATAAAAAGGAACGTGGGAGAGATGGGGGCGACACTTTAGACGTCCCTAGTTTGTACTGGGGATATCTAAAGTTCCCTTTAGACGTCCCCAGTCCAAACAGGGGATGTCTAAAGGTCCATTTTAGACTTCCCCAGTCCAAATTGGGGATGTCTAAAGTGCACCTCAGATATTAGACGTCCCTAGTCTGAATTGGGGACGTCTAAAGTACAGCCTATTTAACGTCCCCTATTTTACGGATGTTATTGAGGTTTTTCTCCACGACCCTCGGATAGACGTCCCTCTGTTTTCAGACGTTAAAAGGCCAAAAAAAGGGATGTTAAAACCATTTTTTCTAATAGTGAATTGCATATGTAGCACTTCTTAAGCTCCACAAAAATTAAGAAAAGAAGCGCTACATCTTCCATTTTTTGTAGTAGTGTGATTTATATAGAGTGTAATTTCATCCAACCCTAACAGAAAGTTAACTTTGACTGTTAAAATGCTGGTTAGACAAACCGTTGACAGAAAAATTATCTAAATGTCATCTGAGTAGGATTGTTTATATGGCAAAAGGTTTTGTATTGTGCCTCAATTACAAGAGGCACAGGGAGAGGATTGAATTTGTTGACATTAGCGGCGGTGAGGGCTTGAAGGGTGTAAGAGTTGGAGAAGATTGCCATGTAAGCAGTTCTAGTCATAATGCCATTTAGATAATTTTTTGTCAAAGGTTTGACTAATCAACATTTTAACAGTCAAAGTTATGTTTATGTTAGGGTTGGATAAAATTGCAAGATAAAAATTAGTTTAGTGTTAAAATTGCACCATAAAAAACTTTAGGACACTGGGTGCGCATAGAAAAATACTTCAGGGTGCAGGGCATACCTTAACCCCATTAACTTCAAAGCAAAATTGATATTTTACTTATGTTACAGCATACATATAGATCCTTGCATCATCCCTTTCAATTCAGAATTACGAATAGTTGTAGTCAGACATTCTTTTCACATAGCTCAAACACCATTTTCAACTCCGGTTTTTTTTTTTTTTTTTTTTTGCACTAAACCACCAAAAAGAGTTTATGACAAGAATGTAGGGGCCTCTAGAAAAGGATTACAAAGGCTATGGACAACACACCATTTAACTCTATCCTTAGGCATAAATATTCAAGTTTTAGGCACTAATTGCTTGAAACTTCACTTGCATTTTCTTTGATGAATGATTCAATCCCTAATAAATTCATCCTCACAAGGTGCTTTCATGTATGAGGGCAGTTTTTATCTTCTGTTGGAGATCTCATCACCATGATTTCATGGAGGCTCAATGATGCGGAAGAAGTTGCTTCATGTTCTTCATCTCTTTGCCTTTTCCCCATAAAACCATGTATAATCCACACATTATCAACAACCCTCCTATTATGCTGCAAATACGCAATGCCAAGTCTTAAAATGCAAGGTAAGTCGTTTAAACGTACAAGTCATGAGAAATACTTACATACTCTTGGAGTGCCATTTTATTTGAACTTTTTTTCAAAAAAACTATAACAACTTAAATCATTGTAATCCTAATTGGTTGATGACTCATGTGAAATAATTCTTTTTATTTTTAAGAAAAAAATTGGCTGATTATTTTGTTTTTCAAATTAAGATGTTTATTTTCTTGAAAACAAAATAAAATGTGAATTGTTTCAAATGATTCATTTTCCAACTAGGTTTAAAATGATTTGAGTTGCTGTATTTTCATTGGATAGAGTTTAGATGGCATGGCACTACTAAACTATGTAAGTATTTCTCATAAATCATACACACATTGCCAAAAACAATTATATCAAAATGATTTATAGCAAATAAAAGAATAATAAAAGAATACCTTCCAAGATATAGCTTCTCGTCTAGCATAAAAGAACCAGCTATGGCCACAAAGAAAAGGTTGAGAGGGTTGAAAGCAGCAACATTACCACCACCATTATTCCAGAAATGAAAATTCACATGAACAAACATGAAATTTACCAAATAATTTCGCTTAGCAAAATGAAATATAAAATTCATAATGAACCGCATTTTTTTGTAAGTTATAAGCAATATGACTCATTCGGCAAAATTTCTTACCGCATAGGCCACTGTGAGAAGCCTAATATTCCAACCCAGCTTCCATTGGGTCAAATCCCTCTCAAGACAAAAAGCAAATGCTGTTGAGAAGACTGCTGCCATGAAACTCATTAAAGCTGAGCTTGAGTAATAACATGGATAACTCTTGCTCATCTTAACCTGTATTATATTGCAACAACTATAAAAGGTTAGATTTGCACTACAAAACAATGATTCTCGCCCCTATTATAATTATAAGAGCCTAATTATAAAGGACTCGTGGTATCAGCGGCGTCTTGCCAGATACGTTCCCAGCTACCCCTCACTTTTGTCTCCCTTCCCAAATATTTGTGTGTTTCTTTTGATCATTATATTCTACAAAAAAAGAATGGCATTTTAATATCTTATGAGCAAAAAAGGTTACAATTTTCAAATTTTTACAATTTTTAAAAGATTTAATCCTCTAACTTAAAAGAAACTACATAATTTTAAAGTATTGAATATTTGAAAAATCATAAGAAAGTGAAAACTGCGCCATTTTTCCCTCATAAAATATCAAAATATCACTTATTTTATGTAGAATCTAGTGATCAAAAGAAACACAAAAAATATTTGGGAAGGGGGACAAAATTGAAGGGTGGCTGGGCCATAGCTAACACCCCAACCCAATTATATAACTAGCAGAGAGTTTGTCTTCGTTATAAATATATGCCCTCAATCTATTTTGTCTCCAAAATTTATAAATTTTTTCCCAAACTACCCTTCTTTATTGTACGTATTAATTAAGGGGGCGTTTTCATCAGAGAAGTAGTATCCAAGACAAATAATTAAAATGGTACTTTTAGAAAGGCTAATATACTTTTTTCCATATAACTAACATAGCTAATTTTTTTTTTTTAATAATTATAAATTAGCTGTCTAGCTCTTATACAAGAGGGAGTAATTAAGCAGGTTAAAAAATGTTCTTTTGTCGGAGAAACACTTGAATAATGAGCCATAAAGCATAAGTACCGCTGCTTCCTAGAGAACAAAGGACTCCAAAGAGAGCCTTAATACCAAAGGGAGCTAGCAGTAATGTCACTTGTTAAACAAAATAATATAGCCGCATTTTTTAGCCTATTAAATAATTCTCTTACCTAGTAAATTTAGAGGATCAAACGTAGACTTTAGCCTATTAAATAAGATTAACTCAAAAAAACATTTAATAATTCTCTTACCGTGTCTCATGAAAAGGATAAAAAAAAAAAAATCTTATCTTCAAATATCTTATACTACATTATAATCGGAAACAAATGCAAAATAATTTTCTATTCTTTTTTATGGCCTGAATAATTATAAATTTTTTTGACCAGTGAATAATTAAAAATTGTTAATGATTTGATACATACCCAAATAGCCCACATAGAAATGCCTGAAACAATATACTCCAAGCCATCTTTGGTCTCTTTATTCCTGCAAATAGTCATTTACCCATAAGCCCTTTTATGGGAAAAAACTCTCTTCGATTTTTTTTATTGGATGTCAATAAACTTAAGTTGATATATATATATATATATATATATATATATATATATATATATATATATATATATATATATATATATATATATATATAATTTTCCTAATCAATAACAAATATCTCTATCATTATCTCTTATGGGCATTTTGAGCTTTATAATTAATAAAATTATTTTTACCGCATACATGTAATATATGCTTTTCTTTGATTTTAAAGTCATGTTCTAAAGGAAAATAAGGAGACAGAATAGACTTGCATACTTGGGCAAATCCACGTTTGGATCTGGGTCAATGTTCTATAACTTGAATATAATAGTGCTCACACAATTATTAGACTACTAGAGTCTAATTCGGATTTGCATGGTGGATCACTAGAACAAGAAAGATGGTAGGAGAGAAGAGAGATTACCAGCAGATAGCTTAATGGCAGGGGTGAGGTTCAACTAAGAGAGACGTATCATATTTATAAAGGTTTAGGAAAACCACTAATTAGGAAGTTACGTGCACTCCTACTTGTTCTCTAAGTAATAATCAGGAAATTTATTCTTGACTAATTTCCTAATATACAATTACTTATTTCTTATTTAACAAATCTATAATTAATATTGATTTGTTTCTTATTTGATAAGGCTACTTATTTCCAAATCAAATAGTCCGGTCCATCAAGGATGGATCTAAACCCAAATTCCGACATGTTCATAAGACACCCATTGAATATAAAAAATAAAACCTTACCATCATGGAAGATAAGTGTTCACAACTGATTCAGAACATATCGACATGGTTCGAAGGCTCATATTGTTATATCATGAAAAAAATATATATATAAGGAGAATTTTTATGCCGCTTCATAGAAGCAATTTAACCATTAAAAAGTCCCTTGAGTTGTCAATATGCCATAACCTATTATCATATTATCATTTTTGGATCTTATCATTACATGTTGCTCACTTGCTGTAAAACATTTTAGTGATTAGATTGTTTGCATGGTGCTGCAACGTAATTCTCCCAAAGATATATGTACAGCCCATCGATTCAAGACAAACTCGGACATAAACACCATAATGTCTGTGTGTGTTTGGGGAAGAAAAGAATTAACCTTTCAAGAATGAGAGAGATAGGAACAATGAAAACAGTGTCGAACATATAGCGATAAGCAATGACGATTCTCAGGTTCATGCCATCGTTGACGGCGAGCTTGTACAGCACATTGATGCTGGTGTATGTCATCTGAAGCACCACCATTAACATTGCCGACTTCAGCCCCTTAACCACATCCCAAACATCTGCCATATTTGTCGTGGTTAACGGTCAAAACCACCAGGAGCGGCAGCGCTACCCAATGCCGTTGCAAATAGTTTCGGTAGAGAGAGAGAGAGAGAAGGAAGTAGGAACTAGTTGTAGTAATATTGGTGGCCGGTACTTATGGAGGAAGAACGGAAGTGTCATTGTTTAATTCCCTAGGTCACGTTATTGATTGAGATTATTGCAACACTTGATAGGACGTGATCTTCTGATCTTCTTCCACTCAATTAATATCTATTCTCACTGAAATATTATCAGAAAGTTTTAACTTTTTGTATAAATACGGCTGCATAACTATGTCTGATTCGACTCAATTTGGAGTCACTCTACTAATGTGTTTTTTACATTCACATAAATTTGAACATGAGACTCCTTGTTTAAGCAGTTAAAGTCTCTCCCACTAGAACCAACCTCTGTTGGTAGAAAGTTCTAACTTAATTAACCGACATGAAACTAGAAAAAAACAAACCAAAAGTTCTAACTTCATTAATATTATACTATAATTTTCATTTTAAGAATTTAATTTTGTTTAAAAAAATGAAACAAGCTAGACAGATTTCATTTCTAGAATCTGGACAAATTTAAACTAAAAATAAAAGAAGGAAGAGGGTGTTCGCACGTAGGCTTAATGGTTTGTCTGTGAAGAGTGTGTGGGGAAGGGCAAAAGGCGAAATAGGGCTTCATCGATGAGAAGAAGAAAACAGTTTCCGAAGAAGGAGGGAAGTGGTCTTGCTTGCCACGTCACGTCTCATCTACTGCCCAAGATATATTAAACTTTATTCTATCTTGGCCCAAGATTTAAATATTATTTATACTTTATTTTACTAATAGTATTTTGTAAGCTACTACTTATTGTCATTTCAATTTTGATCTTCCTCTTTCAAATAATAGGAACCAAAAGAAACATTAAATGAGAGAACCACCTAGTCTATATGCATGGTTATATGATAATCAATGGTAGCGGATGTCCACGCAATAAAAATTACTGTGATTTACTAATAATTAATAAATTTATTACTCATAGTCCACTCTAATTAACTGCTCTATTTTTGGCATTAAAGATAATCATATATAAGACCATCTATTCCTAATTAAGAGACAATTTTGGAGTTGGGTCATTACGACTCACATGACATCAAACACCTTCCTTAAAGTATTACCACTTAGGTCTTATTTATAACTTCAAATTACCTAATTCTACATATCAAGAAAAGTTAGTTAACTTGTTAAATATGGACTAAGTTGATAAATTTTTCCAATTTTGCCCTCATTTATGAATAGACATTTTTCACCTCTTTCTTCTTTCTCTACCTTTAATAGGGGCACAAGCATAACACTCTCATTATTACTTTAAAAGTTGATTCATGATAAGGACCAAATTGTTTTCCTAAATTGGACATATAAAGAAGACTGGATCGGAGTGATATTAAGGGGGAGCACATTTTTTGCTCATCACTTTGTGCTCCTTACCTATCTCACTATTTGATTGATTTTGTACGGTCCAAATTAAATTAAATTTTTATATTTGAAATAAATTTTTGGTTTAATATATGAAAATTTAAAAATATAGATAATCTTATAACTATCACTTCTCTTAAAAATGAATGTATCATTTAAAAATCAAAAATTAAAATTTTTAAATTTTGACTACTCAGATTAAATTTAAATAGTTGAGATCTCATCAAAGTGATGAGAAAGATTTCTGTAAAAGAAAAAAGTAATGAGAAAGTTGAGCACCAAATGCGAATCCATTATTAAGGTTATGGACCAAAATTTAAGACTATGAAGAAATGGTTTGTGCTCTTTGTATTGCCTACTGTCCTGAAAATAAGTTATTTATAAAAAGAATCCCTGGGTCCATAAACCTAATTTACTTAAGTATATTTAATGAGTTAATTCATTATTTCTAATGGAATTAGTTGAAATACATATATATATATATATATATATATATATATATATATATATATATATATATATATATATATATATATATATATATATTGATATATTGTAAATTAAATGTGGTATTGGATGGTTATAATAGAGAATACTTCCAGATGTAACATTATACAACTAGTATTTAATAATGGAGGCAGTAGATTCATTGTTCTATCATATATTACCCCTGTATTAATTGATATTTGTAGAGGCGTGAACAAACAAGAAAGCGAAAGAACCAAAGCCGACAAATTAATAAAGCATTATTGAAACACAAAGTGGAAAAATACATGTACCGCCATTTAAGCGTTTTATTTAAGACAAAAAAGGGAAAAGTGAAGAAAACAAGAATTTCCATAATATTTGGTTTGGTAAAATTATTTCTTAAAAGATAAAGGTTAAAAACTACAAAACCCCTTAATTTTTAAATCAATTGAGCACAATAACTCTCCTTGCGTTTCAACGTTTGAACTTAACATTCTTGACATTTTTATTTTTGAGGTTAAAGCCCCTGTTTTTAATTGCATTGTTAAGCTAATTACTTAAAGAAATTGTCATGTCAGATTAATAAGGATAATGATTAAAAAATGAAAAAATTAATCTCATAATCCATAAAGTTTCATCAAATTTTAGATAAGGTCCTTGTAAGTTTTTTTCCCATCCTTATTGTTTACTCAAATATTGGTGCTAGTCCTTCTGTTAAATAAACTTGTAAACACGGTTAATTTGGGTTAACAAGGATGATGTAGCCTAAACAAAATTTGACTAAACACAGACATATGATCTTAGTGACAGAATTTGTTCTGTTGCTAATTCTTCTATGGCTAATTGGTTCACTAATTGATGATGCATGTATTGGCGACGGGAACAAATTATTGACGAAAAAAGTTTTCTTCGCTAATCACTAAATGAAGTTCCATGTGTAATTACTGACATCACAACTATGCTTTATAATTTCAAATATTTTGTTGCTATCTCCATTGGTAATTAGCTGTTTTTTGTAGTGTTAAATGTTTCAAGCCACTTGGAAGTGCTTTAGAGGCATTTGAGGATCAAAGTTCATTGAAAAGTACATTATGGAAATCAAAGATGAACAAAGTGAGGATAAACCATTAATAGAACATATTATTTTAGGTATAACAACTCATTTTCCAAAGGAAAATTGAGCTGCACACTACTACATATTTGGGCATTTAGAATGCCTAGTATATAATGGTTACAGTTAATAAACGTTATATATGTCGAGGCGGAGGTCACTCAATGATATATAACACTTAAATGTAATGGTTAATTCTGCCCACTGTCATGTATTGTGAGACGGAATTCGCGAAAACATAAAAATAATGGTTGTCGTTAATAATCGTCGTTTATTTAATACTACTACAAAATATAGATTTAGTGGTACTAATATTATGGCACTTCTTCAAACAAGCACCAGAGGAAACCTCTATTTTTTCTAATAAAAAATATATGTGGTAGTTATGGCATTTGATCAATGAACTGCCGTAGCTGGCTAATACCTTATATGGCGCTTGGTTGGGGAAGCGTCATACAAGGGGTTTTGTTTTGTTTTTTTTTTTTAAAAAACTACTCCCATTGTATTGCGCTTCCTCAGGAAAGCGCCATACTAGGTATCAAGAAGCTACGACGCTTTCCTGGTCAAGCGCCATACAAGGGGTTGTTTAATACCTACTAAATTCCAAAATATCACCTCATAATAATGCACTATTGTTTGCAAGGAAATATAAGTTTGACTGTAAGTCTTTTTTTTTTCAATACAGAAGCTTTCGTCGATTGGCACTATGGTTTTTTTTTTTTAAGTTTAAAATGTGTGCTTATAATTTTTTTCAGGTATTTACTTAAATTTACAACTCTCTCTTAAACTTCCTATACATTATGCGTTTATTTTTAAGCTTACAAATATAATTTTATTAGTTGTTACTTGTTTAATTTGTTCAATGTCTTTTATATTTAACTTATTATTTAAAATTATCTTTTTTCAAAAAAATATTTTCTATATGCCCATTTGCTTGAGAAAACATCAAAAAAGGTGTATTAAGCCTTTAATGACGCTTTCTCAAGGGAGTGCCATTGAAGGCATATATTATATGCCTTCAATGGCACTCCCTTGAGAAAACACTATAGCTTCTCCCACTATGTTGATATAAAATTTTGACAACCTGCCATTTTCATTTTCATTTTCATTTTCCTGCGTTCCCTCTAGCTCTCCCATTTCCCAGACCTCCATTGCAGTACAAAGCTTCCTCTCTCATGTGTTTTTTTCGTCTTGTTCCGGCCTCCTTCAGAAGCTCCCTAGCATGTAAGTGTTTTTTTTTTCAACATTTGGTCCATTTTTTTAGTTAAAATCTATCATGAATCTTACATGTGTGCTCATAATTTTTTCTAGGTATTTATTTGAATTTTCAACTCTGTCTTCTTGAACTTCCTATATATTGTAAGTTTTTTAATTTTTAATCTTACAAATATAATAATATTTAGTTTAATCCTCCATAGAAGTAACGTGTGTGGCTCAAGTTTAAGCAAGTTAAATGCTAGAGTTCTTTTATGCTTGATAGATAAAAATGCACTATTGCAAAAGATACATGCAATATTATTTCATTTTGTTGTGGATTATATTATAAATTGCTATGAATTTTGGATTGTAAACGGAGGTTTACATTAAAAAATAAAATAATTATGAATTTTTTTTAAAAAAAAAGACTTCCTATGGCGCTTCTCCAGGGAAGTACCATTAGAAGTCATTGACTTCTTATGGCACTTCCCTAGAAAAGTGCCATAAGAAGTGCCAATTTCCTATGGCGCTTCCCCTGAAAGTGCTATTGCTTTATAATTTTAAAAGAAAGAAATAATCAACCTATGACGATTCCATATATTTAAGAAGAGCCGTAGCCTGTTTTAATGGCATGGAAGCTATGGCGCTTCCCAAGCATCATAGTGTTCTTTAAATTAAGCGCCATAGCTTGCACTATTACAAAATATGGATTTAGTGGCGCCAATCTGATGGCACTTCTTCAAAGAAGCAGTGGAGGAGACTTCTTATTTTTTTAAGAAATATACATGTGATAGCTACAGCACCTGAGTAGGAAAGTGTCATAGTTGCTTAATACATTGTATGGCGCTTACCTGAGAAAGCACCATGCAATGGGTAT
This sequence comes from Inga laurina, assembly GCA_963855925.1. Taxonomy (NCBI): domain Eukaryota; kingdom Viridiplantae; phylum Streptophyta; class Magnoliopsida; order Fabales; family Fabaceae; genus Inga; species Inga laurina. The sequence goes on from OY979708.1 coordinate 33,777,441, forward strand.
TTTTTTAAAACAATAATTAATCCCTTTACTACTATTAAAAAGAACATGTGGCAACTATGGAATAATACAAATTCTGTAAGTGTCAAAGCTCCATTACTATGATAAGATGTTTTCTTAAGAAAGTTTGTCTATACTGGGAAACAAAAATTAAATTTAAGAATCGGTTTAGAGGTCAAAACCTAAAAATAAATCATCCCTATTTAAAAAAAATTAATTTTTTAATAAAAAACTTTGGACGGCGCTTCATAATAAAGCACCGTACAAGATGTGGCCTTGGACGGCACTTGAAAACCAAGCGCCATCCAAGGCGCCCAAGGCACATTGGACGGCGCTTGGAAACTAAGTGCTGCCCAAGGCTTAGTTTTGGATGGCCATTGGTAATCAAATGCCGTCTAAGACTTTTCTTAAAAATAATTAGCCATCATTTTTTTTAAAATTGAGAAGCTTTGGCGTTTTGAGAAAAAGCATCATAGCTTTTGCTTTTTTTAAAAAAAAAAATTTGGCCATCATTTTTTTTTTCAAATTGAGAAGCTTCGGTGTTTTGACGAAAAAGCGTCGTAGCTTCTCCCAGCTTGTAATTTAATTGCCATAACCTCTCATTTTCATTTTCATCTTCCCGCTTTCTCTCTAGCTCCCCCATTTCCCAGAACTCCGTTGCTATAGAAAACTTCCTCTTCCATATGTTATTTTTCCTTGTCTCGGCCTCCTTTAGAAACTCCCTAGCCTGTAAGTGTTTTTCTCTTTCAACATTTGGTTCACGTTTTCTTTTAGTTAAAATTTGTTATGAATCTTATATGTGTGCTCATAATTTTTTTTTTCAGGTATTTATTTGAATTATCAACTCTATCTTCTTGAACTTCTTATAAATGGTAAGTTTTTTAAATTTTGAGCTTACAAATATAATAATACTTAGTTTAATCCTTTATAGAAGTAATGTGAATGGCTCAAGTTTAAGCAACTTAAATACTAGAGTTCTTTTATGCTTGGTACATGAAGACACAATATTGCAAAAGATACATGCAATGTTATTTCATTTTGCTATGGATTGTATTGTAAATTAAATGGTGGTTTTCATCAAGAAAATAAAATAATTATGAAAAATTATTATTTTTTAAATAAAAGACTTTCTACGACGCTTCTCCAGGGAAGTGCCATAGGAAGTCATAAAATTATTTTTTTTAAAATTAAATGTTTAGAACCGACTGACATCCAAGAAGGGGTGAATTGGGTGTAAGATAAAAACTTAAGAACTTTGAAAATCTTTTCGCATCTTAGTAAAACCAATAAGTATGAAGGCAATGAGTCATAAATCAATAGTTAGATTAAATAATGTATGCTGGAAATATAAGAGCTTAAGAAAGAGAATATGCAAACTGTGATTTATCCTGGTTTAGTCAAATCTATGATGGCCTACGTCCAGTTCCCAGGCTCCTCCTGAGATTTTCAAATCCACTATCTTCTTGTTTAATTCAGGCACAAGAAAAGGCTTTACAATTCCACAAGTTTAGCCGGGGTACTTGTGAAACCTTTTACAAATCTCCTATTGAAATACTCCCCCTTACGATAAGTCTTACGAGTAGAGCAATCCCGAAGACCTTCCTCTCCTATTTTTCCGTTAAAGTCCTACGAGTAGCAACGTTCTCTCCTGCTTACACCCCCTGTAAGTCTTACGAGCAGCACCGTTCTCTATTGCTTGCACCTTGTAAGTCTTACGAGTAGAAAGTCAGCAGCGATTCTCTCAACAGCTTTCCTTGTAAGGAAATCTCAAGGTCCCTCTACCTTGAGATCAATTTAGAAATATAATTGAAAGTATTTATAAACTCTCTCATAGAGT